>LPNX010855477.1:42783-192783 GCA_001517045.1 Pseudotsuga menziesii
TGTTTTCTTCTTAAAGTATTTGTCCTATTTACTTTATTTATTTTTTTATTCTTCAAAGTATATGTCTTATTTAGTTCATTAGTTATTTTTATTTTTAAAGTATTAGTATTATTTTTTGTTTTATTTAATTGTTTTGTAGTATTTAAAAATGAGAGGTATTTACTATTGGTTTATGTAAGCTTATTTCACTTAGCATTGGGCTTTTTATGAGAAAGAAAAAACGCTTGCTTCAAAAAATAATTTGGTTAAGAAAATGATGGTTATTGTAAATGAAAAATATAAATATAAAGGAAAAAGAATCAACACAAGAATAAGGTTGAGAAAGAGATTATTGAAAAAGAAGACTAAGAACAAAAGGAGAAAGATAAACACCTTAAGATTATTGCCATAAGTTTTCTTATTTTTGTGGAAAGACTATAGCTATGATTGTTTTTCTATTTGGATATCATATTGACTTGATAATTAAAAATGCTAACGAATTCAATTACTTAATTATGTTTTGTGAGAAAAGTCCCCAAACATGATATTTACTATTGATTACCTCTTTTGATATTTATGATTGATTAAGTCTTTTGATATGGCATTGATTTGAAAATCAATCTTTTGATATCTATGATTGATTCGGTCTTTTGATATGGCATTGATTTGAAAGTTGGAATAATAAATTTATTTAATTCTATTTTTACCTCATCTCTTATCAAATTTCATAGGGACAAGTTGTTTTGAAAGTACATTCATAATATCTTTATTGCTTTCATGAATTCAAATTCCTAAGTACTAGTCATCTTTTCTTTCGTTCAATTTGAGTATTTTGAGCATTTGAATCTTCAAAAGTGAAATAAAAAGGGTCATCTTCTCCATGTAATTGATGGACTAAAAAGTTGATAAATCCTAAATATGGGACTAGTTATAAAGGTTTCATTAATTATTATTTTTTTCTCAAGCCCATACTCGGTTTGATGGTAAATTTCCTCCTAGGATGCCTAAAAGATTTAGGAAATTATTAAATTGAGTCAATAATCTAAAGTTGTGAGTGGTTTCCTTATAAATATCATACTATGATATGATTTCTATTTTTTTGTGTATAGAGTCCCCAAACACTCAAACACATCACTCATCATTTGTTTGGATTATAATTTCTTATCCAAAGACTTTTTTCTAAATACTTAATATTTTTTAAATAACCATATAATCACCCCTTGTATTTCCTCTCCAAATATTTTCCATCATTGTCAAAGGTATGTTATTCATTGGGGTAGTCATATTATCCATACCTTTCGTCTTGAGCAAGGGTCACCATGGAATTATGGACACTATCATGTGATTTCTAGGGAGAGGATCAAGTTAAAGTCTTGAACATATGTACATCATATTAACCCTATAGAAGAAATGGTGGCTAACAAAGACTCTTGGAAAGAAGTACGAAATCTGATGTCTATGCAAAATATCTCAAATGAAAGGAAAAAATATTAATTGATCCATCTCTAAAGTCACTAGCTTTGGATTTGTGCAGAATAAAGAATAATTTTGAATCTAGTACATAGAAATTGTTGAAAATGGGAAAACCATTTACATCTATAAAGGTTACACAAATTGAGAAATGAAGAGTAACATTGTCTCAAACATCACATCACGAGAAAGGGGCTTTCAAGATGTCCCTATCCATAAATCAAAGCAATATCATGAGTAAAACGGAGTCGAAGAAGAAAGTGAGATGGACACTTGCTCAAATGAGCTTGAGATAAAGAATGGGGTTCATAGATCATCTCATTTTCCTAAAATGAGATATCCATGTCAACATCCATGACTCACTTTACAACACTAATTCCTTGAATATAACCAGCGTAGATCCAAATCCTAGGCTCTATGAAGCGCTGAGAAGGATTAAATCTCTTCTTAGGTATCCATTCATTTGATTCAAACCAAAAGACACATATTTTTACTTAAGGTCCACATAAAATATTGTTATTATTAATATTTAATATTATTGATGGCCCACATATAATATTTATTATTATTTTTTATTTTGTTAGAAATGAACATTACAACATTTCCCCATAAATGGTTTTAAAACCATATGCAAGGCCATCCTACAACCATGGGTTGTTTAGGAGGCCTTGCACATAGTCTTAAAACCATTTGCAAGGCCCTCCTAAACCTCCTAAACCATGTACAATAAAACCATGGGTTGTTTAGAAGGCCTTGCACATGGTTTTAAAACCATGTGCACATAGTTTTAAAACCATGCACTTGGTTTTAACAATGTGCAAGGCCAACATTTTTCTGTTGATAATTCAATTTTTTATTTTTTTTATTTTGTTAGGTAGGAACATTACAACATCTCCCCCATATTGTATTTTTTTCCTCACCGGCATTTTTTAACACATAAGTAAATTTTTACCTTTTTATTGTTTTGTTAGGTAGGAAGATTACAACATCTCCCCCATATTAGGTTGTTTTTCTAGCCGACATTTATTTTGGCTTATAATTAAAAAAAAATTATTAATAAAAATAACGTTAAGTACGTTACATAACGTTACAAGATCTCCCCCATACTGGTTGTAGAGCGCCTCTTGACGCAATCACTAAGTAGCATGGGTTGGTTTTATGCACTAATTTCTCTCTCTCATTAGCAAACCATTAACAACCATAATGATCACTTCATTGAGCTATAATCAATATGAGTTATTTTTTAAGATCTCTAATTATATCTACTATATCCACCCATTCTTTTCTTCTTTCACCACTATTACTAATTATTCATATCCGGTAAGGCCTCTATATTGGAATTGTTATATCAAATCGATGATATTAAGGCCAATTATGAAAATTATCACATTAAGGCCAATTATGAAAATTATCACATTATTTTGGGATTCAATTTTATATTTACCTAAAACTACTATCAAAATTTAGATTGAGCATCATACTTTTTTACAATATGTTTTGAACATAGTTCCTTTTTCATTGATTTAATGATCTAGTCGATTAATAATTCTTTCTTACTGTGAATTTATTTTTAATTAAATTCTGTGAATTGCTTTGTTGAGTGTGAATGCCTCTTGAAATTGAATTTTGTTTTATGGTGTAGAAGCTTCGTACAAACTCAAATGAGAAAGAAGATTCACGAGATGATATTATATATGTTTTTAAATAATCATCAACTCTATTTTTATTGTTTATAATATAATATTTTTATCAACTCTAAATGGAATTGCAACTACTTCATTAGTTACTATATTAGCTTAGGAGACACTTGTAATGTTCCTATTTTGTCCCTTATAATGTATTGTCTTTATATGTAAATACTGTAACTATGTAATGTATGATTCCCAGTGTGGAGCTCAAGGAGAAGGCCCTCCTAGTGAATGCCTAAAATTATAAAGGAAATTATTTTGTATTTTGTGAACCATGGGAAAATGTAAAAGCATATAATATATATAATGAAATTAAAAGTCTAAGAGTGGGCTATGGAAGAAACTAAAATTAGGGGGTTGTGTTTATCCATTAGGGAGAGGGGTTTGTGGGATTAAATCATTTTTTTCCAAGTGTCCTCTTGAGAACCCGTGTGCCATAAATAGTAAGAAACTACCCAACTGAATTGCCATGCCGATCTTTATTTTTTTTGTAAGAAGGAAGCTCAAAAATGAACTCATGAATTTAATGGAGCATGGGAAAAAAATCTAAATTCATATGGCAAGCTATGGCATTAGTTTACTTGGCTCAGAATTCAATTTCCCTCATGGGGATTCATTTCCTTTCATTCCCATTCCATATTAGAGAAATGAGATTCCAATTTTCAGCAAGCTATGCATTCTCAACCATAAAAATAACATAAATCATAACGAGAGAAGAATTCATGTGTAAGAGTGTCTATAATGCCCATAAATTCATGTGGACAATGAAATATAGTGGGGAATCCATAGAAATAAACCCCGCCAAAAATTTAACAGTGTTAAAGGCTTGAAATTCCAGGAAGAATTAGATGTGTAAGTGTGGAATTTGAATTTCATGGATGAAGATCATGTGGCAAGAAATCAAGAAAAACCAAGAGGGGATTGAAGTGAGAGAGAGAACATAGGTCACATATGTTTGATAAATCCAATGAATGAAATATTCTCTAGAGGTTTAGCAGCTTGGACCTTTATATGCCCACCATGAATAATAATGGAGGGAATTTTCTGGAAATCAAGAAAATACAAGAGGGGATTCAAGTGAGAGAGAGAACTAAGGTCAAATATGTTCGATAAACCCAACAAATGAAAGATTCACTATATTTTTAGCATCTTGGACCTTTCTATGCCCACGATAAATAACACTAGAGCGATTGTGTACCGTGAGAAGGGGACCTTCCTTGTGTTTGGTGTGGTAGAAATTGTGGGTGCCAAGGCTGGCTGAGATCAATTGAGATGCATGTAGCTTTGTGGTTGAGCTCACTACCTTAACATTCTGCTTTGATGTATCCCTACATGCTTGATAAACTTAGACGTGTGTTGGCTTAGAATGAGTGTTTATGCCTATGGGTGTGAGTGAGATTTCATAGTTCCTCCTTAGTGAATACCAAACCCATCTTGGGGGTGTTTTCTGAGCTGAAAAAAATAGGATGGACAAAGACATATGGTTTGTGGAGAATTTCTCTTCCATAGCCAGTTACTTGGAGAGTTCCACTTAAAAGATAAGCACTTATTGTTTTTTTCAAATGTGACAAACTTGTGTATCATGAATAAGTGCTTATTTATGTTAAATTGAATGAGAAGAGCCAATATGAATTATCAAATTAGATGCATGTGCATAGATTGAGAATTAGTTACCTCTATGCATGATGTTGTTGTTATGACTGTGATGAGTAGGTTGGTAAATGCATGTTGTGCATGTGTGGATAATTTTATTTCCATTGTGTTTATATTTATCCATCTACACACATTTAAATGTTTATGAGATTCATTATGGGTGATGAGGGTGAAATTTAGCACCTAGTATATCACTCATGTTCATGTGTGTTAGTTAGAGTGATAAGTGAGGACATGAAAACACTGTTATTTCATTAGCAAATAGGAATTTTATGGAACTACATTTGTGGGGAGTCAAATTTGGTCTTGTTACATTTGTGTAACTCTACATTTGATATCAGACACTCCTTGTTTGTAACACACTTCCTAGTTATAATACTTAGTGCAAAAAATAATAAGAAAAGCAAAGCATTCAAAAGTCATAAGAATGGATTTGTGATAAAACCACTCATCTATTACATTTTCCTATAAATCTCCCAATGAAGTTGAAATTTCTAATGATGAGAATTGACAAACAAGAATAATGCCACATAGTAGAGTTTATCTTTATACAACAATGGCATGCATAACACCTTTGTCACTTTTAAGTGAGAAATTCTTAAAATAATCATCAGTGTTTCAATATACTAACCATATAAATCAATTAGAAAAAAGAAAGAAAATATCATCATTTTAATAATACCTAACAAAAATATCATTATTTTAATAGGTTAAGTTTTAATTGAAAAAAAAAAAGATAAGGATTATATTTTTTTTCTTATGAGTGAGTTGTCAATACCATCAAAGAAATTACTAGAGTAGACAAAAAGAAATTACTAGAGTAGACAAAATCCTATTCATCGTTTAGCGTGTATTGTTTTACGTATTACGTGTTTTAGGTGTCATGTGTGATACTTGATATATAAGTTAGGCTTATCTTAATTTATGAATATGAAAAAGATATTGTTAATTAGTAAATATTTATATTTTAGTGAAAGGAAAAATGGCATTGAAATGAAAGTTAGAAAAATAAATATTAATTTATTAAATATTAAATTAAACTAAAAATGCTAATATTACTTTAATATAAAAATAAACATAATTATTTGATAATTTACTAAATATTAAATTATACAAAAAATAAGAATATTATTTTAATATAAGTATATGTTTTTTTTTAAATTGTTTTTTATACTAAAGAATTTAATATAACAAAAATATTAAAAATGAACCTAAGGTACAATTAAAGTATGAACTTTGTTCAATAAAATTGTTATTAATGTCAAACTTTGTATGTATATGCCCTTTAAAGCGATTTGCTTATGCCATAGCGGTTACGCATGGCCTTTGTAGGAAGACACTTTTTGATATACACATATGAATAAAAACCCTAAAAAAGTCTCTAAGGTTGCCTCTAAGAATTGTTGAAATAAAAGGTGAAGAAACCCATAAATAATGGTGTTTGGTCCACTTTCCCATGAGTTTGGGATTACATGACCCATGGTGGAGAATTCCCTAAAGAGTCCCCACAATTGGTTTGAAGCAAGTTGGTGTGAATCTTGAAATACCCCAAATACAATAATGCTTGGACCACATGGCCCCGAAAGTTGTGGTATTTTAGCCCATTAGAGAATAGGAAGTGGAAAGGATCCCAACTAGAAATAATGTCATATCAAGAAAGGATGATGATGTTTTCAATACCTAAGGTCCCCTTTGGAGAAGATACATAGTGATATTGATGTTTTGGCATGAAGTTTCATGATGGGTCCTTGAGGTGGGGTACAAACCCTTGAGACCCCCTTAAATCATGAAGATCCATGAATTGATGATTAGTTTAAGGAGACACTAAAAGAAGCTACTAGATTACGATGAAGTGTGTAAATAGAAGGCCAAACATTTAATTGTATCATTAATAAAGTCTCTCATTCTATTTCACATATCTGGAGAAAAAATGCGGAGCTTTTTGGAGGAGCAATTTCTAGGCAATCTTTGAGGATTGGGAAGATTCACGAAAAATGACATAACTTTCTCATATGGTATGAGAATTACAAAACTAACTTTCTCATATGGTATGAGAATTACAAAACTATTGGCTCATTGGAAAGATGGCTTCTAGGGCTATATGATGAATCTATCTAAATACTCGTTTGTCTTCTATATTATCTCTTCATCTTGTAATATTGGAAAATTTATCGTCATGCTTGTGGGTTTCTCTTGTGGTGGCACATATCTTTCATGGATAGAGCTCATCTTGGATCTTGGTACATGAGCCCCTCTCTTGGTATATCTCTTTGAAGTCATTAAATATAGTATGGAGACAATTATGATGGTCATCTTGGAATAGATATTGATGGTTATGGTTGGATAGATTATGGTATTATGTATGGCTTGCTTTATGTAAATGATTGAACATGGAAATGAAATATTTTGGTGATTTTTCTGGGCATTATTGGGAATTAAACTTCAGGTATGAACATCTTGATGTAGTGATAGAAACAAGGACAGTGATACATGAACATGGATAGTGATACATATGAAGGGACAAAGATACAAGTACAAGTTGTCAGAGACAATGATATAATGATCATTACATATTTTTTCTTCAATTCATATCAAGGAACCATGATGGGCCAAAGATATGAGTTTGTAGTCTCCTTCAGGTTTGTGCTTGAGAATTGTGAGTTGGTTCTCACTGAAGATTGGTTTCCTCTCTATGGGTTGTAGCCTGTGGCCTTAGGGGGTTTTAGTTTACTTCGAGTTGTAGCTCATAAACTAGGGGGTTGGAGCCTCCTTCTAGTTGGTTATAGAAAACCAGGAGTTGGAGTTTCCTTCCAACTAGTGATGGTAAATACATTGAATGTAATCACTATATTATAAACAAAACATTTTGTGGTTGTCTCCCATTTGGGTTTCCGTGTTAAATATCTTATGCGATGTGTATTATTTTTATGTGATGGTGAATGATATTTTTAATGGTTAATGTTACATGTTAAAAGTGGTAAAAAGTGTCCAATATTGATTCACCCCCTGTGTCAATATTGTTGATGTTCAACCAGTTGGTATTGGAGCAAGTTCCTTCAAGACAATTTAACCACTGGAAGGTATATCATCATGGAGAAGTGTGCAAAATATTCTAAGCTTGGATCACCATTATTTCATGGGTTGAATTATGCATTTTGGAGCATAAGGATGAAGTTATTCTTGCATTGATTGGGGCTTAATGTTTGGAAATATACACTCTATGAGAGAGATATCCACCTACAGGTACTAATGAGATAATGCTTTTGAATGGAATTCAAGGGCCCTGAGTGCTATTTTGGGAGGCTTAGCATCTTTAGAACTTGTCAAGGTTATGCATTGCACCTCTACAAAATAAATATGGGATAAGATAAAAAATGTGTATGAAGGAAATTCCAAAGTAAAAGGAGTCAAGATACAAACTTATCAAAGACAATTTGAAAACCAGAAAATTAAGGAAGATGAAGACATTGCAACTTATTTTCGTCGAGTAGATGAAATTGTGAACACCACGAGGGGTCTAGGAGAAAAGATTGAAAATTCATTGATATTCAAGAAGATTCTCAGATCTCTTGCAACGATGTTTGACTCTAATATCTTAGCCACGAAAGAAGCAAAAGATCTACATACTTTAAGTGTGGATGAATTAAATGGAATTATTATAGCATACAAAAGGAGAATAAAACAAGAAAGTATGACTAGAAGGGAAGCAACATTTAAGGATTCCATGAAGGCAATGAATAACAAACAAAAATAAAAAAATCATGTTCATGATCGAGTTTCACTGATGATTTAGATGATGAAGAAGTAGCAATTTTTTTTGAGAAAATGAAAGTGAATAACTCAAAAGTACAAAGGTAAGATTCCTTTAAAAAGTTTTAACTGTGGTAAAATTGGTAATTTTTTTCCAAGTTTCCTTATGCAAAATGGTGAGATAGTAATGAAGAAAATGAAAATATATATAAAAAAGGAACAAGAAATTTTTGAAAAGGAAGAGTCTCTATTCTAAGGAGGATAGTTCCTCATTCGATGAAGATGATGATAGTGATGATGAATCAAGAAAAGTTATATTCATGAGTTCAGAGGAAACTACCAATGATGAAGGGAAAGACTATGCAGATGGAGAAGTAGATATTGAGGAATAATTGATCAATGCCTTATGTGAACTAAATAAACAAAGGAAGAAAAACAAGTTCCTCAAAAAGGAGTTGGGTTAATAGAAGGAGTGCTCCAGAAGCAAACCTGAAGAGACAAATAAGATCTTTATAGATCTAGAAATTCAGTTGGAAGAAGTGAGCATAATAAAAGAAACACTTAGAAGAAGAATGGAAGAAAAGGAGAAGATACAGGAAGAGTTGGAAGCATAAATAGTCTCTCTCAGGAAGGAATCACAAAAGGAGGACACACAATTTTTTTTTGTTAATAACACCAAAATATTGGATGAAGTCATCAGTAGCCAGCGGCCATTCTATGATAAATCTACTCTTGGATACACAAAATATGATGAGGGTTCAATCTCTATGATGACATAAGGTAATTAAATACAAATAAGTTATGTAGATGTTGTGCAAGGTTTCGAGCCTTAGAAAGAAGCGACAAACAAGAGTCCTTAAGAACAACATGCAAGGAAGAAACCACCAGTAATAACAAAGTTTCAACATTCTAAAATAAGATGATATGCACAAACTAGAAGACCTTCTATGTCAAAACCCCAAAAATTTCAGAAAAATTTAAAAATTTAAATTAGCATATAATCTTATTAAATGCAGTCATTAACTGTTTGATTAGTTTATGTGAATAGAATTGTAACTGAATGATCTTTTATTATACCTAACTTGAAATATGACTTTCATGTCAATTACTGATTGTTTTCTGTTTGCAACCACAAGGTGGGTTTGTCATGAAGGACTGTGCTTACTTAGCTTCTGAGCTAACGCAACAGTCTTTCTTCTCTTACAGATATACAGGTAAGATGTACGGGTTGCTGCTAACCAACCCCAGAAGTTTATAATTCATTTTGTTGTATAAATTTATTCTGTGCAAGTATAATCATGCTAGACATATTTAACAGGCTCTAAAGGTAAATCTTTTATTAAGTTTCTCTTTTGAGATCTAAAGTTCGAGAATTGAATTCTACTTATAAAAATTGCAGTTAAATTCTCTTATCCATAAATTATGGTTTAACAGATCCATTCAATACGAAACTATTAAATGTCCATACTAGATGTAAGTGTATCAATGCAATAATTATCACTTTACTAACTGCTAGCATGGTAAAAAGTTATGATATCAAAGTTTAAATTCTATGATCTAGAGTTTCTGCAGCAAGGTCATGTTTAGATTGCAATATGATCAGGTTTGCATCTCGAGATGTAAATGCTAAGATGTCACAAGTATCGACTTATACTTTCTTATTTTAAGCATTTACAAAGTTTACTATTTGAATACAAGTCTTCTCTTAACATTTAAAGGATTCGCAATGTTTGAAAGGCTACTTCTATTTCCAAGATCGACATTTGGATAATTATCATAAACACCTTTAGAATTAGTCCTAGATTATCATAATTACACTCATTCGTGAGTTTCGAGATTATACTATCAACAAGGATGGTTATAATAATTTACATAAGCTGCCTAACATACACTCACTTATACAATCTTTGTAAATCTTTGAGCATGAAACATAGCAAAAGTCTAATTGATTACCATAAGGAATTCCAAGACTATTAAAATATTGTTATTATATTAGTAATAACAAGTGAAATGGACTAGAGTAACCTTACTCAAATTAGTGGATTATGTAAATTGATTTCTACAAGTTTAAGTCATACAAAATGAGAATGACAAGTCTTTACCTGCAATGCAAAACTGTAGAAATTGGCATTAGAGTTGTAGAATTGTAAACAACTATGCCTATCATTACTCCATTATTTTATAGACTTTAAAGAAATGCTAGGTCTCTTTCCTTCGCTTGAGACTAAGATAAAATAGCAATTAAGTGGGATGTTTTTTTTTAAAACAACCCCAAGTTAACATTATTCCTATGCTCTTATATCTTGTTATAATTAACACCAAGTTCTTTATGTCTAAATACTTCAAGAACTTAATCTTGAACGATATTTATAATGCAAAGGTTTAATATTGAAAATGCATAGTTTTAATATTTATATTGCATAGTCTTAATAGCATTGTTCTAACATTATGGTTGTGAAATATATGGCAGGTAATACTATGGTATAGAGACCATAAGGGATCTCCACGCTATGATTTTCTTTGGAAAAACAATCAATGGCAGACTCGTCGTAGAACAATAGAACTTTGACCCACTTGCATGCAATGTATTAAAGTACTTACATGGTCACTCCTCGACCATGCACTGGTGTTATAAAACCGTTGACTCAACCCTAACTTGTTTTTTCTCCTTCGCCTTCGAGCTTGGTCGCTCTGCAAACCCTCTTGGTCCATTTTTACTGTTGCACTGATTGATAGCAGCTTTTATACTGCTTCAGCCCTTCGTGCTTGTCTACTCCACTGTGTGGGAGTAAGAATCTTACTGTTGGTGGTTTAATGGTTTACTCTAAACCTAGGGTTTTTCCCTTCGGCACCATTGTCGACCCTGTCACGGCGTGAGTGAATTTCTTCGATGTGATACTGTCACTGCTCCCATTGTGAAAGGTATCCTTCGCTCTGGCTAGCTCATTCTTTTAGGTGATAAAGGAAGGGTTTATGCTTCCTCTGCTTGTGGTTATCAGTCTATTTATGATGGCTACACTTCTTTCAAACTCACCAGTAAGTTACAGGTCGCACCATCGTTTTTCCATTTAAGAAAATAGTTTAGCCAGAATATGTTAAGGGTTTAATTAATAAGATGCTCCTTCTTTTTGTAGGTTCGGTCTTCTCCTTATGGAGTGGCAAACGCAAGATTTCGGTCGTTGAACTTCCCGGTAAGCCTGGTCTCAAACATGGCGTTCCCTCCTTGCTGGTTTTTAGGGCTGTTAGTGGTTTGGCCTTTAGAGACGTGACTTTGAGGTTACATCAGCTCTGTTCAGTCTTTTAAACTATATGTTAATTAAATTTTTGACAAGATGAACCCTGCACTGTGCATGGGTGTTACGGCTTCGGTCGATAATGTAATTGTTAGCTTTCTTTTGTGTTAAAAATACTGTATAAGCAGCACTGGGCTATAAGCCTGCCTGCGGATGAGGTTGTGACCTCGAATTCTTGTTTTCTTTTATTATACTCTTGAATAGTTCAGGGTTTTCACCCAGAGTTTTGTAATATAATTTATTATAAAGCGTTCGTGTATCTTTGAGTTTATTCATCGCATACATTTTGAATCTATGCTCTGTACAGGAAATAATAAAATATATGGGTTTATAATAGCTTGTACTATGGAATTATAATGCGGCCGTAGGTGAAAATATTGTCTTAACCCTTAGTATTTATTTTACTTGTATAAGTGGATTTATAGGGTTCAACCCTAATTTTACAGTTGATATTAAGTTCGGTTTCTTAATCTGCCATCATGAATTAAAATTATAAACTCTGTCAGTAACTGTGAATAAAATAAATGGATTATAACATAATGATTAAGCTCGTTGTTCGAGAAATATACTAGTTCTATTATTACCTTTGCTTTTTAAAATAAACAATTTGGCCTTTAAAAATAATAACTAAGTTATTATACTATTGATAAACTCTTTATAATGTTACTGTTAAGGTTATGTACTTTGATTTACTTATTATGTATTAACTTCTTAAATGTTATGTAGGGTTTATACACTTATACCAATATCATAAGTGTTGATTCTACTTTCTTACATTATTTTTGGTCATGTTATAAATACTGTAATTTATCTTGTTATATAAAGAATTCGGGAGATAAAGTACTCTCCAGCTTATTGTTAAATAGATTTGTTGTTAAGCTTTCTGAACTGGCTTTACAACTTAACTTTTATTTATTAGAAACTGTAAATGCAAAGTGCATACCTTTCACATTATGTAAGCCGGTTGTACTCTTATTATATTTTACTATTGCCTTCAAGTATTGTTTATTTACTTTGTAATACACAAAGTATAAATATTTTATACATAAACCTTACGTATTTATTCATGAGGTATAAATAGTATAGGTTTATAATTGAAATAATAAAATATTACTTTAAGTGTTACTTTTATAATGCATGTATTATAGATACATTATTAGTAATAAAATAATGAAATTACTTCTTACCAATGTTTCTATGATTATTATTAATGTTGTTATCCAATGTTTGGTTTGGTTTATTTATTTAATTATAATGCCTGAGTATTTTTACATAATACTCATTCAATATTTAAGTTTATTCTCATATACATATCTATATAAATTCCTGTGTATATAATAACATTCATTTACCATATTTGAAAATAGAATAACACTTTTGTAATCTATTTAAGCTTAGCTGAAATAAAAGAAGATTCAGTAATTAAATAAGTGCATTCCTAACCAAAATACAGACTAACACCACTAGGTTTTAACGGTAAAATCAAACCAGTAAGTAATTTCATCCTACTGTCAATATTGTCCTTTTCAACATTAAGAGGTTAGATTCTTTCAAACTGGAAGATAACAATTATAAAATTTAAACAGCAGAATTACTTAGTCTATCTTTTCTTTATTACAACTAACATTTACTGGAAACAAAGATATAGTACTAGGAAATAGTTTTTAAAACTATAAGAAAATAACTTATAAATTCGTGAAATACTTGTAGTTACTGAAAGTGACTAAATAGGAAACTCGGTTCAGAAGGATGCTACTTCACAATACCGAGATACTGTGCTGGAGTACGGTCTGGTGATCCCAGATGTGGAAAAACACAGTAACTCTTTAACTCAGTGACATATTTAATTACTAATATTCTGAGATTCTCACATTACTAAACTAACTAACTCTTTAGACATATAATATAAACATAACATGCATCCATTCATACTCATTAAACATAAATAAATAAGTGACAGAACCTGTTTAAACTGTGGAAAACAACAGCAATGGGAGGCCGTTCCTCCCTACCAACTCCTGGAGAGCGCTCAGACAACGACTTCTGAGGACCCCCGAAAATGCTCTGGTCTCCCTGGATGGAACTAGGTGTAGTAAAGTCAGATACCAGTCATCACACTCAGTATTAACTCAAAAGTATCAATCAGTTCTCTCAGCCTAAAAATCTGTAACGAAATCAAGTTACTGCAGCAATCCTCCTAGAACAACTTCCTTACTGTATTTCCCTCTTCCTCAATGAATTTCCTAAATTACATTCGTCTGAATGAATTCTCTTTGGAAAATATCTAAGCAGCCTCAATCCTCTTCATTGAGTACTTTTAAAAGATTGCCTAGGTTTTTTTTGGGTTAACTGTCATTTAATGAGCCACCTGCTCTGATTCCACTTTCTTGGGGAATCATGACCCCAAATATAGGGAAGTTGCCACCTGCAACTTAGGAAGTGTTTGAGGATGCTGCCACTTGTATTTTGCCTTTCCATCTAGTTCCATCCACCAGTTTGACCAGTAACCTCTTTTTAACAGCTCTCCCATGCTGTTGTCTCCACAATTTATTTATTAATAATAAAATATTATGAATTACACTCCATTTCTGTTGACTTTGTTGAGTCATCAATTCCTACTTAGCATTAAATTTTAACATAATGTCTCAGGAATATAGTAAAACAATTTACATAATTTTACAAAATTGGGGTATGTGACATACACACCCCTTTAAAATGTAACATCGTCCTCGATGTTACTTAATCCTCATCCTCTGCAACCTCATGGAACATATTTGGTTATGCTTCCCGCATCTTACTTTCCAGTTCCCAGGTAGCTTCTTCAGGACTAAGGTGCTTCCATTGAACCTTCAGCTGTCCAATTGTGCAGTTCCGCAGAGTAATTTCCCTCCTCCCAAGGATACAGTCTGGTTCCACCAGAACTCCCCCTTTTGGTTCTACCTGTGCAACGTTCCAATCAATCACATGAGTAGCATCATGAACATACTTTTTTAGAACAGAAATATGAAAAACATTGTGCCCTTTGAAGTTAGGTGGTAATGCTAGCTGATATGCAACTTGACCAATTCTAGATAAAATTTCAAACGGACCACAGTAACGTGGCGCTAATTTTGCACAACTCCCTAGTCTTAGGGAGCTCTTCTTTGGTCTTACCTTTATGAACACATGCTCACCCACCTAGAACTCTTTAGGAGTTATTTTTAAATCTGCTTGGATTTTTTGCCGATCCTGGGCAACCTTCAAATTCTCCTGCACTTGTTTCACAATATGTTCCATTTCTTTTAATAATTCGGGTCCCAACACTAATCTATCTACTGGATTATTCCAGGAGATAGGAGTGTTACATTTACGCCCATACAGAATTTCAAAAGGACTGAACTTAGCTGATGATTGATAGTTGTTATTGTATGCAAATTATGCTAAATGCAAGTAATCCCCCCACTTACCTAGTTGATCCTTGATGTACATTCTTAACAGATCTTCCAACACCTGATTCACTCTTTCACTCTGTCCGTCCGTCTGAGGATGGAAAGAGGTGCTAAAATTTAGTGTTGTGTTTAATCCCTTAAACAAGGATTTCCATAAATTCCCTGTGAATTTAGGATCTCTGTGTGAAATAATAACCTTCGGTACACCATGTAGCCGAAAAATTTGCTTTATAAATATGTCAGCTATATTTGCAGCCTTGTAAGTGGTTTTAACAGGAATAAAATGTGTTGCTTTACTTAATTTATCTACTACCACCATAATTGAATCATTCTGATTTTGATTCTGTGTAATCCAGTAATGACATCTAAGCTGATTATTTCCCATTTCCAACTAGGAATAGCCAAAGGTTGTAGTAACCCAGCTGGATGGTGATGTTCTGTTTTCATTTACTGACAGTCCAAACATCTAGCTATATACTCAGCTACTTCAGATTTCATATTAGGCCAGAAATAATCTTTTCTCAACATGGTGACAGTCTTCTGATAGCCTGGATGCCCTAAGTAAGGGGTTTTATGAACTTCATCCAGAATCAGCAATTTAACCTTAGGCACATTAGGCACATACAGTCTGTCCTTAAACAATAAAAATCCATCTTTATTTAGACTATAACCCTTTATTAAACTTTTTGTAGGTTCTTCCTTAGCTGTAGCTTGTAATTTTGGATAAATTTCATCGAATTTTATTCCCTCAGTCAGCTGTTCATTTAAATCAGAAACATAAGTACTGATTGCTGTTGTAAAATTCAGCTTTGCATTTCTACTCAAAGCATCAGCCACTTTATTTTATTTTCCTTTTATGTGTTGAATTTCGAAATCGTATTCACTTAAGAAGGCTAACCATCTTGCTTGCATTGCATTTAAGTTAGGCTGATCTAAAAGGTATTTCAGACCCTTATTATCAGTCATTAAAGTAAACTTTCTACCTATTAAGTGGTGTCGCCACATTTTTAAGGCATGAATAACAGCAGCTAGTTCTAAATCATAAGTAGCATAATTCTTTTCATGGATCTTTAGCTTCCTGGACTCATAGGCAATGACATGCCCATCCTAAGTCAGCACTCTGCCTAGACCGTTATTACAAGCATCAGTGCAAACCACGAAATCCTTATTAGGATCCGATATTCTTAGAATAGGCGCAGTTGTTAATAAAGTTTTTAATTTCTTAAAGCTTTCTTCACAGTTTAAGTTCCAATCAAATTTCTTTCCTTTCTTTTGCAAGGAAGTGATTGGGTTGGCTATTTTTGAAAATCCTTCTATGAATCTCTGGTAATAACCGGTAATTCCCATGAAGGACCTAACATCTGTTACATCTTTTGGTACTGGCCAATCTTCGATTGCCCGGATCTTTTCAGGATCAACTGAAATCCCTTCCTTAGTCACCACATGACCTAAGTACTAGATTTCATCTCTGAGGAAATCACACTTACTGAACTTCGCAAAGAGCTGTTGCTCTCGCAATTCTTATAAGACTATCCGTAAATGCTCCTTATGTTCCTCTTCATTTTTAGAATAGATTAAGATGTCATCGATGAATATGACAACAAATTTATCTAAGTATTTATGCATTATGTTATTCATTAGACACATAAAGACAGCTGGGGCGTTAGTAAGCCCAAATGGCATTACGGCAAATTCGTAATGTCCATACCTTGTTCTGAAAGCTGTCTTGAAAATGTCCTCTTCTTTAATTCTCACCTGATGATAGCTTGATCTCAGGTCTATCTTAGAGAACATTGTAGCTCCACGTAGATGATCAAATAGATCATCTATGCGGGGCAATGGATATCTATTTTTAATTGTCATTTTATTTAGTTGACGGTAATCTATGCAAAGTCGCATAGTTTCGTCTTTCTTTTTAGCAAAGATTACTGGTGCTCCCCAAGGGGACGCACTAGGTCGAATGTATTTATTATCTATTAATTCTTTTAACTGTGATCTTAATTCATTAAGTTCTAGAATATTCATACGATACGAAGCCTTCGAGCTGGGTACATCACCTGGTACCAGCTCAATTGTGAAATCCAGTTCCCTTCTGGGAGGTAATCTTGGAATTTCCTCTGGAAAAACATCAGTAAATTCGTTTAAGATAGGAATATACTCTATTTTTATTTTATCTATTTCAGATTTATTTGACTCATTTGTAATAGTTACAGCATAGGCTTTGCACCCTTTCCTGACTGCTCTTTTGAGTTTAAGGCAAAAATATGCCTGATTACAGTTTTCCTAGGAATACCCTTAACTATCACAGGCTGTTCATTATTATTCACACATGTAAAGGTTTTATCAAAACAGTTTAAAACTACCTTATGATGTTGTAACCAGTCCATACCAATAAGTATGTCATACGAGCCAAGTGGCAAAACATTTAAACTAACAGTAGTTTTAAAATCATTCATATCTAAAGCACATTCTTTCACATAACAGATTACCTTTCTTTTTTCCCCAGTGGCTAGTTGAACTAACCAAGAGTTATCAAACCTTTCAACAGTCAGATTACACTTTTCTACTATCTGTGGTGAAATATAACTAAGGCTAGCACATGGATCTATTAAAATAGTTATAGGGGTTTTGTTAACCATACCTTCTACTTCCACCATGGAAGTTTGATAATCAGCTTGGCAGTTCTCCAACGCTGCATTGATTCGGGGCATAGTCCTTGCAAAATCTCCAACAGTCATTTCATCTTGTATAGTATGAATATTGATATTTGTATTCTTTCGATTTGGGCAAACTGAAGCATAGTGTGGGCCATTACACTCACAGCACTTAACAGGTTCCTTCCGTTCGAAATTTTTAGTGAAATTTCCATGATTGTTAGAAGCTTCCTTGCCCTTGAAGTTATTGGAATTATTAGAAGCACCATTTTTGCTTCCCTGGAAGTTCTTACCATTAGAGTGGTTTCTGTTCTTGTTATTCCTGAAATTTTTCTGGGGTACAAACTCCTTTTTCTTGAATTCAGGCTGATTACTGTTCTTTTTAGCCTTCCAGTTGGCTATTCCTTCCTTTGTTTTGTTCTGTTCAAAACAGAAATTTTCCTTCCGCATGGCTTCTTCCAGAGTTTTGTGGTTATCATATTCGATTCTGTCATTTATATGATATGGCAGATAGCTGAGAAACCGATGTACTTTAGGTTTCTTATCAACTAAAAACGGCACATACCTTAACAGACCTGAGAACTTACTGTTTAAGTCCTTCATTGTCATGGATCCTAGCTTTAATTCATAAAATTCCTTGGCCCTTTCTTCATAGTATTGTTTGGACATAAATTTCTTTTTGAAGTACCTTTTAAAGGTACTCCAATTGACCTCTTTTTTTTTTATTCCCTTGACCCTTTTCAAATCTTGCCACCATATATCTGCCT
The DNA here is from genome assembly GCA_001517045.1 of Pseudotsuga menziesii. Lineage (NCBI taxonomy): Eukaryota > Viridiplantae > Streptophyta > Pinopsida > Pinales > Pinaceae > Pseudotsuga > Pseudotsuga menziesii. The sequence continues at coordinate 61,466 of LPNX010855477.1, forward strand.
TCCCAGAGAGATTATAGATGGCCATTCTTGCCTTCAGCTGATTTGAATAGTTGTAAATCTGAAAATATTTTCTCATCCCAGATAACTAGGATTCTGCCTCTTCTCCTTTTTCAGTTTCTCCATTGAAAGTTGGGAGTTTTATTTTCTTGAACTCCCCAGAAATCTCTTCATATGGCCTGTACTTTTTCTTTCTCTTATACAACTCAGCCTCACTACTGTCACTAGTAGTGTAATAGCTTTGTTGTTCCCTAAATCCTTCAGATGATGAACTGCTATCAGTTTTAGCTAGTTTCATATTTTTAGATCCTTTCTGATGGATAGCTTCTTCAGATTCAGATCTTTTGCTTCTCCCTTCAGTCTGAAATTTTACCATCAAAATTTGATTTAACTCCTCTTGAGTTTTCAGAATCCTTTCATTGTCCTTCTTGACCAATTCTATTTCAGTCTTTAAATTTCTTATAGTCTGAATCAGCCCTGAGGAGTGAGCAGTTACCTCCTCTATCACGGGTTCTCTAGACATCTGTCTTGTCTCAGTGTTTGGAGATTCCTCCTCATCATATTCTCCTAGCTTCTCCATACCTTCCTGTTAGATTCAGGAAAAGAAATTTTCTGCCTTTCACATAAACAAAATGCAGGTTAGTATATTATTTTTACTGTTCTGCGGAAACTAGTTGGGCCACATCAAGGCGCAGTGTTTGAACCATGCTCTCATACCACATGTCAAAACCTCAAAAATTTCGGAAAAATTTTAAATTTTAAAATAGCATATAATCTTATTAAATGCAGTCATTAACTGTTTGATTAGTTTATGTGACTAGAATTGTAATTGAATGATCTTTTATTATACCTAACTTTAAATATGAGTTTCATGTCAATTACTGATTATTTTCTGTTTGCAACCACAAGGTGGGTTTGTCATGAAGGACTGTGCTTACTTAGATTCTGAGCTAACGCATCAGTCTTTCTTCTCTTACAGATATACATGTAAGGTGTACGGGTTGCTGCTAACCAACCTCGAAAGTTTACAATTCATTTTGCTGTATAAATTTATTCTCTGCAAGTATAATCATGCTAGACAGATTTAACAGGCTCTAAAGGTAAATCTTTTATTAAGTTTCTCTTTTGAGATCTAAAGTTTGAGAATTGAATTCTACTTATAAAAATTGTAGTTAAATTCTCTTATCCAGAAATTATGGTTTAACAGATCCATTTAATATGAAACTATTAAATGTCCATACTAAATGTAAGTGTATCAATGCAATAATTATTGCTTTACTAACTCCTAGCATGGTAAAAAGTTACGATATCAAAGTTTAAATTCTATGATCTAGAGTTTCTGCAGCAAGGTCATGTTTAGATTGCAATATGATCAGGTTTGCATCTGGAGATGTAAATGCTAAGATGTCACAAGTATCGACTTATACTTTCTTATTTTAAGCATTTACAAAGTTTACTATTTGAATACAAGTCTTCTCTTAACATTTAAAGGATTCGCAATGTTTGAAAGGCCACTTCTATTTCCAAGATCGACATTTGGATAATTATCATAAACACCTTTAGAATTAGTCCTAGATTATCATAATTACACTCATTCGTGAGTTTCCAGATTATACTATCAACAAGGATGGTTATAATAATTTACACAAGCTTCCTAACATACACTCACTTATACAATCTTTGTAAATCTTTGAGCATGAAATATAGCAAAAGTATAATTGATTACCATAAGGAATTCCAAGACTATTAAAAGATTGTTATTATATTAGTAATAACAAGTGAAACGGACTAGAGTAACCCTACTCAAATTAGTGGATTATATAAATTGATTTCTACAAGTTTAAGTCATACAAAATAAGAATGACAAGTCTTTACCTGCAATACAAAACTGTATAAATTGGCATTAGAGTTGTAGAATTGTAAACAACTATGCCTATCATTACTCCATTATTTTATAGACTTTAAAGAAATGCTAAGTCTCTTTCCTTCGCTTGAGACTAAGATAAAATAGCAATTAAGTGGAATGTTTTTTTTTAAAACAACCCCAAGTTAACATTATTCCTATGCTCTTATATCTTGTTATAATTAACACCAAGTTCTTTATGTCTAAATACTTCAAGAACTTAATCTTGAACGATATTTATAATACAAAGGTTTAATATTGAAAATGCATAGTTTTAATATTTATATTGCATAGTCTTAATAGCATTGTTCTAACATTATGGTTGTGAAATATATGGCAGGTAATACTATGGTATAGCGACCATAAGGGATCTCCACGCTATGATTTTGTTTGGAAAAACAATCAATGACAGACTCGTCGTAGAACATTAGAACTTCGACCCACTTGCATGCAATGTATTAAAGTACTTACATGGTCACTCCTCGACCATGCACTGGTGTTATAAAACCGTTGACTCAACCCTAACTTGTCATTTCTCCTTCGCCTTCGGGCTTGGTCGCTCTGCAAACCCTCTTGGTCCATTTTTGCTGTTGCACTGATTGATAGCAGCTTTTATACTGTTTCAGCCCTTCGTGCTTGTCTACTGCACTGTGTGGGAGTAAGAAGCTTACTGCTGGTGGTTTAATGGTTTACTATAAACCTAGGGTTTTTCCCTTCAGCACCATTGTTGACCCTGTCACGGCGTGAGTGCATTTCTTCGACGTGATACTATCACTGCTCCCATTGTGAAAGGTATCCTTTGCTCTAGCTAGCTCGTTCTTTTAGGTGATAAAGGAAGGGTTTATGCTTCCTCTGCTTGTGGTTATCAGTCTATTTACGGTGGCTGCACTTCTTTCAAACTCGCCGGTAAGTTACAGGTCGCAACATCGTTTTTCCATTTAAGAAAATAGTTTAACCAGAATATGTTAAGGGTTTAATTAAAAAGCTGCTCCTTCTTTTTGCAGGTTCGGTCTTCTCCTTGTGGAGTGGGAAACACAAGATTTCAGCCGTTGAACTTCCTGGTAAGCCTGGTCTCAAACATGGCGTTCCCTCCTTGCTGGTTTTTAGGGCTGCTAGTGGTTTGGCCTTTAGAGACGCGACTTTGAGGTTACCTCAGCTCTGTTCAGTCTTTTAAACTGTATGCTAATTAAATTTTTGACAAGATGAACCCTGCACTGTGCATGGGTGTTACGGCTTCAGTCAATAATGTAATTATTAGCTTTCTTTTGTGTTAAAAGTACTGTATAAGCAGTGCTGGGCTATAAGCCTGCCTGCGGATGAGGTTGTGACCGCGACTTCTTGTTTTATTTTATTATACTCTTAAATAGTTTAGGGTTTTCACCCAGATTTTTGTAATATAATTTATTATAAAGCGTTCCTGTATCTTTGAGTTTGTTCATCGCATACATTTTGAATCTATGCTCTGTACATGAAATAATAAAATATATGGGTTTATAATAGCTTGTACTGTGGAATTATAATGCGGCCGTAGGTGAAAATATTGTCTTAACCCTTAGCATTTATTTTACTTGTATAACTGGATTTATAGGGTTCAACCCTAATTTTACAGTTGAGATTTAGTTCAGTTTCTTAATCTGCCATTATGAATTAAAATTATAAACTATGTCGGTAACTGTGAATAAAATAAATGGATTATAACATAATGATTAAGCACGTTGTTCGAGCAATACACTAGTTCTATTATTACCTTTTCTTTTTAAAATAAACAACTTGGCCTTTAAAAAGAATAACTTAGTTATTATACTATTGATAAACTCTTTATAATGTTACTGTTAGGGTTATGTACTTTGGTTTACTTATTATGTATTAAATTCTTAAATGTTATGTAGGGTTTATACCCTTATACCAATATCATAAGTGTTGATTCTACTTTCTTACATTATTTTTGGTCATGTTATAAATACTGTAATTTATCTTGTTATATAAAGAATTCGGGAGATAAAGTACTCTCCAGCTTATTGTTAAATAGATTTGTTGTTAAGCTTTCTGAACTGGATTTACAACTTAACTTCTATTTATTAGAAACTATAAATGCAAAGTGCATACCTTTCGCATTATGTAAGCCGGTTGTACTCTTATTATATTTTACTATTGCCTTCAAGTATTGTTTATTTACTTTGTAATACACAAAGTATAAATATTTTATACATAAACCTTACTTATTTATTCATGAGGTATAAATAGTATAGGTTTATAATTGAAATAATAAAATATTACTTTAAGTGTTACTTTTATAATGCATGTATTATAGATACATTATTAGTAATACAATAATGAAATTACTTCTTACCAATTTTTCTATGATTATTATTAATGTTGTTATCCAATGTTTGGTTTGGTTTATTTATTTAGTTATAATGCGTGAGTATTTTTACATAATACTCGTTCAATATTTAAGTTTATTCTCGTATACATATCTATATAAATTCCTGTGTATATAATAACATTCATTTACCATATTTGAAAATAGAATAACAGTTTTGTATTCTGTTTAAGCTTAGCTGAAATAAAAGAAGATTCAATAATTAAATAAATGCATTCCTAACCAAAATACAGACTAACACCACTAGGTTTTAACGGTAAAATCAAACCAGTAAGTAATTTCATCCTACTGTCAATATTGTCTTTTTCAACATTAAGAGGTTAGATTCTTTCAAACTGGAAGATAACAATTATAAAATTTAAACAACATAATTACTTAGTCTATATTTTCTTTATTACAGCTAGCATTTACTGGAAACAAAGATATAGTACTAGGAAATAGTTTTTAAAACTATAAGAAAATAACTTATAAATTCGTGAAATACTTGTAGTTATTGAAAGTGACTAAATAGGAAACTCAGTACAGAAGGATACTACTTCACAATACCGAGATGCTGTGCTGGAGTACGGTCTGGTGATCCCAGATGTGGAAAAACACAGTAACTCTTTAACTTAGTGACAGATTTAACTACTAATATTCTAAGATTCTCACATTACTAAACTAAATAACTCTTTAGACATATAATATAAACATAACATGCATCCATTCATACTAATTAAACATAAAGAAATAAGTGACAGAACCTGTTTAAACTGTGGACAACAATAGCAATTGGAGGCTGTTCCTCCCTACCAACTCCTAGAGAGCGCTCAAACTGCGACTTCTTAGGACCCCCAAGCTTGCTCTGGTCTCCCTGGCTGGAACTAGGTGCAACGAAGTCAGATACCAGTCATCACACTCAATATTAACTCAGAACTATCAGTCAGTTCTCTCAGCCCAAAAAGCTGTAACGAAATCAAGTTACTGCAGCAATCCTCCTAGAACAACTTCCTTAATGTATTTCCCTCTTCCTCAATGAATTTTCTGAATGACATTCACCTGAATGAATTCTCTCTGGAAAATATCTGAGCAGCCTCAGTCCTCTTCATTGAGTACTTTTAAAAGATTGCCTAGGTCTTTTTTGGGTTAACTGTCATTTAATGAGCCACCTGCTCTGATTCCACTTTCTTGGGGAATCATGACCCCAAATATAGGGAAGTTGCCACCTGCAACTTAGGAAGTGTTGGAGGATGTTGCCACTTGTCTTTTGCCTTTCCACCTAGTTCCATCCATCAGTTTGACCAGTAACCTCTTTTTAACATCTCTCCCATGCAGTTGTCTCCACAATTTATTTATTAATAATAAAATATTCTGAATTACACTCCATTTCTGTTGACTTTGCTGAGTCATCAATTCCTACTTAGCATTAAATTTTAACATAATGTCTTAGGAATATAATAAAACAATTTACATAATTTTATAAAATTGGGGTATGTGACATTCTACATCGAGGTAAAAACTATTTTCTTTTGCATATGTTATTCTTGCAATAATTTTGGGCATAAGGCTATAAATTGTAGAGCCTGTGTAAGGGATAGAAACACATGGAATATAAATGGCTATGAAAACTTCAAGAATCATGATGAGAAGACTTATAAGGAATTTGATAGAAGTTATAACAAATTTGGAGATCTCAATCATGAAATTGAATGCTATAAATGTAACAACTTTGGACACATAACAAAAAATTGCAGAAGTGGGATGTCAGTGTTGTCAAAGGAAACTAGGTCATTTCTAAAACAAAAGAGAACCTAGGTAAATGAGCAAAAAGACTTATAGATTGATGAAAGTGCACTTTGTTTACAATTTGAGAGAAATAAAAGTTAATGGTGTGTTGACAGTGGATTTTCATAGCATATGACATGTGAGAAAAACAAATTTCCATCATTGAGGAAAGAAAAAGAGGGATATGTAACTTTTGGCAATAACAACTTATACAAAATTATGGGGTAATGTACAATTATTCTTGGAAACAAAGATGCTTTGGTAGAACATGTTCTACTTGTTGAAAACATGAAGCAAAATCTGTTGAGTGTCAATCAAATGTGTGATTAGGGACACACACTTCTATTCTATTAAGAAGAATGTGAAATCAGGAGAAAATAATTCAGTAGACTTGCGACAACAACAACCAAAAATCCGAACAACATATACATATTGAATGAAATTGGAAATGAAAATTGTTGTTTGGGTAAGGAAGATCAAAGTTAGCATTGGCACAAATTGGGTCATATAAACATTAACAATATTTTCAAGCTTGGCAAGAAGCTATAAAATAAATGCCATAATTCACAAAACTTGGTAACACTTTGTGCAAGCATTCTCAACATGGGAAACAAAGAAAGGTTGATTTCAAGTCAAAGAAATATGCCACTAGAAAGCCATTGCAAATCGTTCATACTGATCTATGTGGGACAAAAAGGACAAAATGACTAAATTGTGAGAAATACTTCATGTTTATCATTAGTGACTATACAAAAATGACATGGGTGTGTTTTCTTAACAAAAAAATATAACCATTTGAATGTTTCAAGATATTGAAGGAAATGGTTGAAAATGAAAATAATTTGAAAATCAAGATCTTGAGATCAGATAATAGAAGTGAGTTCACCTCAAATGAATTCCAGGATTTTTGTGAAGAACATGGAATAAAAAGAGAATTTTTCAGTAATTGGAACTCCTTGAAAAAATGGATTTGATGAAAGGAAAAACAGGACTATACAAGAAACGGAAAGAACGATGATGAATGAATCCAAGATATCTGAAGTATTTTTGGTATAAGAAGAACATAGAATTGTTCACATATTGAACAAAGCATTACTTATAAGTAACAATGATCAAACACCATATGGACTATGGAAATGAACACCAACCAATATAAAACATTTTAGGGTGTTTGAAATAAATTGCTTCATAAAAATGGATGTCAAAAAAATTGGAAAATTTGAATTTCGGATAGATGAAGGAACATTTGTTAGGTACTCTTGCAGAGTAAAGCATACAGGTGCTATAATATAAGAATCAACAAGATAGTGGAAACCATCAATGTTAATTTGATGAAATCATCCTACCAAAGACAAAGAAGGATAACGGATATTCAAATATCATTTACAAACTTGAAATTGAAGAACCAAAGTTTGTGGGAGAGGAGGAAGAACAAAAACAACGAGAAGAAGAGAAGTCAGATGAAGTACAAGAAGAAAATGGTCAACAAAATCTTCAGACTCCCTCGAGGACTCAGCAAAATGTTCAAACACCTTTAAGACACCAAATCATTGCATTCAGAAGAATTAACCCCCATAACTAATCATTGGGGAAAAGAGCATTGGAATATAAACCAAAAGTATAAGAAAATATCATATTTTAGAACAAGAAAACTTGTCATTGCTATCCATAGTTGAACCAAATAGCTTTGAAGATACAAAAAATGATGAACATTGGATCAATTATATAGAAGAAGAACTAGATCAAATAGAGAAGAATGAAACATGGGAATTTGTTCCAAGACCAAAGGATAAAAATGTGATTGGTACAAAATGGTTTTTTAGAAACAAGATTAATGAAGATGGACAGGTAACTAGAAACAAAGCATGTATAGTGTGCAAAGGATATGCCCGAGTAGAATGAATTGATTTTGGTGAAACATTTTCTCTCGTGGATAGAATGGAAGAAATCAAGATGATATTTCATTATGCATGCAGTAAAATAATTAAATTTTATCACATGGATGTAAAGTTGGGTTTTCTAAATGGAGAATTAGAAGAAGCATTCTACATCCAACAACAAAGGGGGTTCCTACTATGGGAAAATGAAGACTGTGTATGTAGGTTAAAGAATATCTGTATGGATTCAAGAAATATCGTCAATATTAATACTCAATGTTGAAATTGAACCCAATAGATAGAACAATTACACTCACAATATTGCTAATCAAACACGCAAAATTTACACCAAAGGAGAATGAAATTGGAGCATAACACTAATCCGTATTGAGTAAGTGTACAATAGCCAACCTTATGAAGTAATAGGATGCTGAAATATATAATTACATGACATATTTTAATGCATAAGGATTCCATTCGAAAAGGTAAAAAAGCAGGCTTACTAAATATAGTCAAATCCCCCATAGGTGCATAAATCCATTTCCAAATCCACCAAGATGCTCACGAATTGTCTAAGTCAAGTAGGAAAGCTAAATTGGGATAGAAATACAACTCATACATTATTTTATTAGGATAAAATGAGGGAGGATGATGTGGTCAAAAAACAAGTCAACTACACCTAGTCTAGCTTTTCCTTTTTCCTTAAATCTCAATAAAACGGGTAGCTTTTCAAAAAAAGTAGATATGCACTTTGGAGGATCTGGAATAAAGTAGAAATGTTAAAATGGGTTTCTAGGATGTTTTCCAAGTGCTCCATGACTCATTTTTAGCATGTGTTGACTTCTAGGACATGTAGAAGGAAACTAACATAGAGTGGAATCTAGGAAACTAGGTAATAAGACAAAATTGATTTAATTAATTTATAAGGTAGGTAACTATGGTTTGATTATTCTAACACCCCCCATTAATCCTGAATTTATGAGTAAATATTAGAAAACTATAGGACCTAGCAACAGGTTTAGTCACCCTTTACATACTGCTTGTCCATACAACCAAGGAAAGAGGCAAAAACCCAGTGGGAAAATCCTTCCTTAAACATGGACAAGAAAATAAAATTTGGAAATATTGTCATCAATCAAGCTTCATAGCATGATCAGAAATCCCCAACAGTGATTTGAGATTGCTAAATGTCTTCTCAGAAAAAACTTTGGTGAAGATGTCTGCTACTTGTTCTAAAGATGCACAGAAGAGTAGATGAATGGTACCATCATGCACAAGCTGTTTGTTGTAGTGCATATGGATCTCAATGTGCTTGGTTCACTATCTCTGAACAATATCATTATAGATTTGAATGGTGCTCTAATGATCAAAGTAGATAATAGTTGAAAACTCTGATTCGAAGCCACATTCTCCAAGTATTCCTTGCAACCACAAACATTGAGTTGCTACATTTACAACTCCTCTATACTTTGCTTCTATAGATGAGAGTGCTATGGCACTTTGCTTTTTCCTTGACTAGCTGATTGGTCCTTATGTAAGGATGAGCACATATCCTGATGTTGAATTTCGATCTGTGTTGTCACCTGCCCAATCAATGTCAGTAAACCCAATCAAATTAAATCAAGATCAGATTTTTCTTTGTAGAAGATCCCATGTGTTCTTGTTCCTTGAAAAAAGTTTAGGATCCTTTTGGCTGCTCTCCAGTGGATCTCATGAGGCTGATCCATGTATCTTGAAGCCACACTAACCGCATAAGATATATCAGTTTGAGTGTGTGTAAGATAAAGCAAGCACCCAATCAACTTCCTATATAGTGTATTATTTACCATAGGAGAAGAACCTGCTTCTTCAATCTTAACTCTTGAAAGGAAGGGAGTCTTGCTTGGCTTGTGTTGATGTAATTGTAACTTCGGAATGTATTCACTTCTATATCTTATGTATTGTACCCCGATGTCTATTCCGAGAAGTTTTTGTAATGTAATTGAGTCATGTCATGCCCCGATGTTCCGATCAAGAGTTTCTGTAATGTAAACAAGTCATGTCAAGTCATTGTGGGTAACCCTCCTATTGGTCAAGGGTTAAATTCTTTGTAGTTGTGGGGCCCTAGTGTTATTAGACTATCCTAGAGAAGATGAACCTAGGTGAGTTATTGTAAGTTGGGGAAATAGTCCCCACCATTGTGTTAAGGATAACCCTCCTTGTTGGTCAGAGGGGAAAAGTCCCCACAAGTTGTGGGGCACTAGGGTTATTAGACACTCCTAGAGATGTTGGCTCTAGTAAGTAATTGTTAATTGAGGCCGACATGTTGGATTGGGATTCAAGTGAACGAAAGAATATAAATAGAGAGTGAGCTTCTCTATTTATAACACACACACACACACACACACACACACACACACACTCATTGGGGTGCATGAGTGAGAGAGAAGTTGCTAGGACAAGAGAGAGGCTGTTGTTGTCGGGAGATCATCTTTATGTTTTTGGGTTTTACTTTTGGTGCCGATTCTATCTCCGAGGAAGTTGTATGGTTTTCTCCTTTATGTTTTTCCTGAGGAAAATTGTTTGTGTCTCTTGTCTCTTGTTTTTATTGTTGTGCATGTTATTCTCTCAGTTAAAGATCCTAAGATCATAATGCTAACTTGAATGATAAAATATAATAGCTTGCAATCTTTCATGTTGAACTTGTTCAGCAAATCTAAGGAATACTTGGACTGATGTACTTTGATTCCATGTTGGGATTGAGCAATTTTCAGACCCAAGGATTGGCTCAACAATCCCAAATCTATCATAGAAAATGCATGGTTCATTGCATCCTTCAAGGAGGCAATCTCTCTCTTTGAACTTCTTGTAATCAGAAGGTCATCCACATACAAGACAAAAATCATCAAAAAACCATGAATCAACTTCAAATAGGCATTAGGATCAGACTTGCATCGAACAAAATTCAATGATAGCATAAAGCCATCAATCTTGGCATACCAAGCCCTGGGGGCTTGCTTGAGCCCATACAATGATTTCTTTAACCTGTACAATAAAGATGGATTGGAAACAAACCCTTCAGGTTGCTGCATGTAAATATATTTAGTTAGATCTCCATTTAGGAAAGAACACTTCACATCCATGTGATGTACCTCCCACTGCTTCGAAGCTGCAATGGCTAAAGCTAGCCTTATGGAGTCCATCTTTACCATTGTTACAAAGGTTTCATTGTAATCAATACCATGTACTTGTGAGTAGCCCTCGGATACCAATATTGCCTCATATTTCAAAGGTGAACCATCAGCAGCAAACTTGGTCTCGAAAACCCACTTACATTGAACTAGCTTCCTCATAGGGGGAAGATCAACCAATTCCCAAGTGTTGTTCTTCTAGAGCGAGCTGAATTATTCTTTCATGGATTTTTTCCATCTTGGATCATCTGATACATTTTTATATGTCTATTCATATTATTCAATCATCATATAGCACTTCTCAGCAAAAAGAGGATCTTTCACACAAAGGGCACTCTCAAACTGAGATCTAGTCCTCCTAGTGTCACTAGGATTTCCGGCTAGTTCCCCAGCTTCATGAATGGTATTTGCTGCCCATTTGGGTCTTGTAGGAATATTAAGATATACAATAAAATCATAATTATCATACATATCAGAATCATCAAACTCATTAGTCTCTCCACTTACAATCAATGGATCTAGTGGTGAAGAAGACTCTCTAACTTCAACTGCTACTAAAGGCTCTTCTTGGAACTGAACACTTATTTCAATGAAGGATTTGTTAGTGATCAATTTAATCAGCTTGTACCCTTTTGAATATTTATAATACCCAACAAATAGGAACTCTTGGCTTTGTGGCTGCAAAGCCTTTCTCTTTTTAGTTGGAATTCTAGCCCAAGCCTTTGAGGAAAAAATATTGAAATGGGTCACATCTGTCTTGTGCCCACTCCAAGATTTGAAAGGAGTCATACCATCAATATACTTATGAGGCACCCTATTTTGGATGTAGGATGCACATTTTATAGCCTTGGCCCAAAAATTTGGTGGCAAAGTCGTAGCCTCCATCATGCAGGTTGCCATCTCCTTTAGTGACCTGTTCTTTCTTTCAGAAACACCATTTTCTTGTGGTGTGTAAGGGATTGAATGCTGCATCTGAATACATGCATATTTTCAAAAATGAATGAACTCATACTTGACATACTCACCACCATTTTCATATATGAGGATCTTGAGTTTCCTCCCAGACTGCTTTTCAACCAAGGCTTTAAAGACTTTGAAGAGGTCAAAAATTCAGACTTATGCTTTAGGAAGTAAGCCCAACAATAACTAGAAAAATCATCTATGAAGGTCACTGCATATTTCGCTTGACTCATGGACATATGAGGGAATGTACCAGCAATTTCATTGTGGATCAACTCAAGAGGTGCAGAGGTTCTCTCATGACTAGCTGTCTCATACTTGTGCTCTGGGTGTTTTCCTAGGATACAACCTTGACAGTCTCCCTTAGAAAACTTGATCTTTGGTAACCCTATGACCATATATTTTTCACTCAAATTAGAAAGATACTTGTAGTTAATATGGCCAAATATTTCATGCCAAATCCTACTTTCCTCATTATCATGAATCATAAGAGCAGAGGGGTTTGAGTAGGGTAGAAAATGGGAAAACATGTATACCTTCAAAGTGTGATCAACAACACCTTTTGCTATGACTTTACCATTCGAAATATCAATGATTTCAACATCATTAGGGGAGAATATGAGATTCTTTGGAGACCCAGTGTGAGTTAGCTAATACACTGACAAGAGATTAGAGGAAATACCTGGAACATACAACACATTATTGAACTTACCATGGTCAAGATCAATCCTTCTCTTCCCCAAACTACTAGTGAGAGAGTCTTCTCCCAAAACTATTGGTGGACCTTTCAACATGTCAAGAGAGGAGAATGCCTCTTTTGTGGAAACCATATGTCTAGAAGCTCCAGAGTCTTTGATGAAGCTAGGTGAGCTTGTTGTGCCGGCAACCAAGGCATGTACTCTCTCTCTGTCCTCTAAATTTGATCCTCCTTTCCTCTTCTTTGAGAAATAAGGAAGGGAGATGTTATTATTCTCCAAGAGTTGGGTCAAAATGTCAATTTTATTCTTCATACAAGAGCTCTCAGGATGATATCCCTGACTGCAGTATGCGCACTTGCTCATTTCTCCTTTGTTCTTCTTCTTCTGGGAGTTCTTATTGGAACCTTGGGGATACTCTTGAGACTTGTTCTTGTCTCTCTTTTTCTTAGGTGTATTTTTAGTTTTTTTTATTATTTTGAATCCACCCTCAAATCTCGACAAACCAAAGCTTTTTCTTTGGAAGGTTTGATGGTGCCCATCATCGCCAACTTATCTTTTTCCTGTGTGAGGGATTCCATGAACTCTGCAAGCTTAGGAATCTTCCAAGCTCAAGCTGTCAACTTGGTGGCATGGAAGGTCTAAACAAACATTGAATAGTCATGGCCAAGCTTAGAGAGTATGGCCAAAACTAGTTTCTCTTCCTTCTTTTCGTTCCCACACTGTTTTAGCTGCAAACCAAGGGCGTTAAACTTGGAAAAATAGAGTTGCAAGGATTCGAAGCTACTGGGACTCAAGGAGATCAGCTCATTCTCAATTTTATGTCCTCTCATCTCATTTGTCTTACCAAAAATATCTACAAGATTCTCCCACACTTCATTAGGTGATGTCAATCCATCAAGATGGAAGAGGGGGTCTCTTGAAATGCTCACACACTAAAGACCGTAGGCCTCATCCCTCCTGTTGTGCCATTTGATTTTCTTTGTAGCTGCATTGGGATCTCCCTCAACTTCCATAGTCACCCTATAGAGACCTTTCTCTCTCAACAATATATCCATCTCATCTTTCCACTCAAATAAATTGAATGGAGTCAAGATGATCTTCTGAGATTGGTCCATAGCTCAGAAATGGTGCCCTTAAGTCAACAGAATATGCCCCCAGTCGAGATGTCAAAATTTTAATATAAATATGGAAGGAGAGAAATCGATTTACAAAGGCTTTGATACCATGTGTAAATTTAATCCAAGAGATAGAACAATTACACTCACAAAATTGCTAATCAAACATGCAAAATTTACACCAAAGGAGACTTAAATTGGAGCATAACACTAATTTGTATTGAGTAAGTGTACAATAGCCAAACTTATGAATTAATAGGCTGCTACAATATATAATTACATTATATATTCTAATGCATAAGGATTCCATTCGAAAAGGTAAAAAAACAGGCTTACTAAATCTAGTCAAATCCCCCATAAGTGCATAAAGCAGTTTCCAAATACACCAAGATGCTCACGAATTGGATAAGTCAAGTAATAAATATAAATAGGGATGGAAAGAAAACTCATACATGATTTTATTAGGAGAAAAATGAGGGAGGATGATGTGGTAAAAAAACAAGTCAACTACACCTAGTCTAGCTTTCCCTTTTGCCTTAAATCTCAATAAAACATGAAGCTTTTCAAAAAAAGTAGATATGCACTTTGGAGGATTTGGAATAAAGAAGAATGTTAAAATGGGTTTCCAGGATGTTTCTCAAGTGCTCCATGACTCATTTTTAGCGTGTTTTGACTTCTAGGACACGTAGAAGGCAACTAGCCTAGAGTGGAATCTAGGAAACTAGGTAATAAGACAAAAATGATTTAATTAATGTCTAAGGTAGGTAACTATGGGTTGATTATTCTAACACTAAAGATTATAAGTATACTTACAAATGCAAGGATTCAAGAGATGAAATGTGAATATTAATCTCTACGACTATGGTAATTATTGAAGTATATGTTGATGAGATCATATTTCGAAGTGATGATGATAAGATGAATCATATGTTTGCTAAGGATATGAAAAGTGAAAGTGAAATATCCTTTCTTGGAGAGTTGAATTTCTTTTTAGGTCTACTAAAATATTAACTAGACGATGGTATTTTAATTTCCCAAACCAATTACATCAAGAAAATGTTGAATAAATTTAGAATGGAAGACTGCAAACTTGTAAGTACTCCTATGGTTACTAGATGCAAGTTAAGAAAATGCGATGAATGTAAGGAGGTAGACAAAAGGTCTTACATATTGATGATTAGTATCCTTCTCTATGTGATGACTTCAAGTCCTGATGTTATGCAGGAAGTTGGAAAAGTTGCAAGATTTCATGCAACTCCAACACAAACACATATTTTAGCACTGAAAATGATCTTCAGATATCTTCAAAGAACAAAAGAATTTTGACTATGGTATCCAAAAGGTAACAAGTTGACATTTGTTTCCTACAGATATGTTGAATGGGAAGGAAGCATTTATGACAGAAGAAGCATAAGTGGATAAACTTTTTTCTTAGGTGATTGTTTGGTGTATCCGCTAAGTGAGAAGCAATCTTCAATACATTTATCAACAGCAGAATCATAATATAATGCAATGGAAACATATTGTAGTCAAATTATATAGATGAATCAAACTTTAGAATAAATTCAAGTAACGTAGGATGATCCTATTCCGATTGTATATGACAACCTAAGTGCTACAAGTATCTCAAAGAATCTAGTTGTGCATTGAAAGACAAAAAAAATCCTATCAAGCATCACTTTCTATGAGAACAAGTTGTAGAAAAGAATATCAAGATGGATAATATTGGGACATAGGAACATATTGTAGACATATGTACAAATCCTCTCCCAAGAGACACATTTGAGTATATTCGATAGGGATTTGGAGTAATCCGATCTCCAAATTAATAAAACATTATAAAAAGGGAGAGATATTGTCAGGGGGAGTTACTTTTTACCGTTGATGTCAAAGTGGGAGAGAAATATGTGAATCATGAAGGAAGGGGGAGCATGGTTCCAAGGGGAGTATGATGGTTTCTGTCAATGATAAAGGGGGAAATATCTGAATAAATTTGTCATTGATATCAAAATCTATATGTATATGTCCTCCAAAGAAGTTCCCTTATGGCGTAGCAGTTATGCATGGCCGTCACAAGAAGACACTTTGTGATGTATACATATGGATCAAAACCCTAAATAAGTCTTTAATATTTCCCCTAATAATTGTTGAAATAAAATATGAAGAATCCCATAAACAATGGTGTTTGGTCCACTTTCCCATGAGTCCGGGGTTACATGACCCATGGTGGATAATTCCCTAAAGAGTCCCCAAAATTGGTTTGAAGCAAGTTGGTGTGATTCTTGAAGTACCCCCAAATTAATAATGCTTGGTCCACATGAACCTTAAAGTTGTGGTACTTTGGCCTATTAGAACACATGAAGTGGATCAAATAATGGCATATCCACCAAGTATGATGATGGGTTCAAGCCCTAAGGTCCCCTTTGGGGAAGATACAACACTACAACAAAACCATGTAATTAGTGTCTCTTTTTTATTCCTTTTTTTCATCTAGACCCCCTTTTAATGTATTTGTGTTCATTTCCTTGGCCTAGCAGACTCAATTTCATGGGTCGGTGCAATTTATGTGTTTTTTTTCTCCTTTTGCTAAAGTTGGTATGAAAATTAATGTAAATTCTATGGATTTTAGAACCATATTTTCTTTCTAGTTTAGCGCTAAGTATTGCCCCGAATATTAGAGTCATATTTAGGACCTACTTTTACACCTAATCTTACGTAAGGTTTTCAACCAAGCTTTGTGCCAGGTTTTGCACCTATTTTTAGCATCTACACTTGTTACTCCCCCTTTTGCATCCATTTTTTCCTCCACCTTTGTTCCCATAGTTGCATCCACATTTGCATCCACTTATGGTTCTTTTTTTCATCCATTTTTGCATCTCATGTTGTGCTGAAATTTGCATATAGGTTTACGCCTCTGTTTACGACTAGTTTTTCATCTATTTTTGTTGTATCCATTTTTGCGTCCAATTTTGCATCCACTCGTCCGTCCACTTTTGCACCCACATTTGAATCCTTTTTTGTATCTCATTTTTCATCCATGTATGCATCCTTTTTTTCATCAACTATTGCATCCACTTTTGTTGCTCCGCAATTTGCACCCATTTTTGCGCCTGCTATTGCACCACTTTTTCTTCCACTATCGCATCCACGTTTTCATCCTTTTTTTGCATCGAGGTTTGAATAAAATATTGCATCCCTTTTTGCATCCACTTTTGCACCTAGTTTTATGCTGGGTATCATGTCTAATTTTGCATCCACTTTTGTTGTTCCCCATTTTGTACCCTCTTTTGTGCCTTTTACACCCAGTTTTTCCTCCATTTTTGCATCCATGTTTGCATCATCTTTCAAATCTGAGTTTTCATCCAGTTTTGCACCTAGATGTTGAAAATTATGGTGATAGTCACAATGATGATGATGATGATGATGACGTGAATGATTATCATGACAACAATTATGATTATTATGATATTGATAATGACAATAATGACATTAATGATGATTATGGAAATGAATGAATGATGATGATAGTGATGATGAAAATGACAATGTGATGATAATGATTATGATGAAAATGATGATGATGATGATGATGATTATGATATTCCAAAATAGAGTTGTTATTTATCATGTATAGATCGTATGTGTAGTCCACAACCCCTTTCCTCTAATCACAATGTATTTCAGGGTTATGATATTTCTTATGTCAAATGAAATTATGAACATCTGATGACAATGTCGATAAGAATGATGACGATGATGAAGATGAAAATGATGGTGATGACATGTAATGATGATTATGATGATTATGATAATGATGACGATGACAATGGTGATCGTTATGATGGCAATGGAAATGGCGATGATGATGAAAATGACAATGATAATGGCTATGATTATAATGATGACAATGACCTTGATGAATATTCCAAATTCTTAAAATTCCATCATTATCATCATCATAATAAATATATTTTTCATTGTCATTTAAGTCATTATCATCATCTTCATTATCTAGGTCATCATCATTGCCAATGACATGAATGATGACAATGACGATGATGATGCCATTAATGAATATGATGATGATGATGACAATGACTATGATGATGTGATTGTATGAATATATCAACAACAATGACAATTATATTATTGGAGATAGTGATGGAAATGAATTTGACAACGATCACTGTGTTGATCATGATGATGATGATCGATGATGATGATCGTCATCATCATCACCATGAACTTGATGATGTTGATTGTCATAATTAGTCATAGTTATCATTTTCATTGATGATTATGACATTGAGAATGGAATGGATGAGGATTATGATGAAATGGTGACAACAATGATGTTGACAAAGTCAATGGGGTTAATGATGAAGATGATGACAATGAAGGTGATGATGATGTCAATGATGATGACAAATAGAATGATGATGATGTGATTAAATGGTGATGGAGATGACAATCATGATGATGATGATGAAAATGACAATGACAATGGCAATGAATGGTGATGTTTATGATGATCATATGAAAATGATAATGATGATGATGGTGATGATAATGATGTTAATAATAACAATGATGTTGATAACATTGATAACAATGTGATTATACGATAATGACAATGATGATAATGATTATGGGAATGATTATGACAATAACAGTGATGATGGTGATGACAAGTATGATAAAACAAACAACAAGGGAATTATTTGGGGAAAAAATCAAATGTTTTAGGCCATGCTATCTACTTATCGGGGCTCACAAACCATGTTTGCAGCATGAGGATACCAAAAATGGCGTATGTAGTGATTTTTTGGCATGCAAGGAAGATGTGGTGTCCATTTAGGGGTTTTTCACATTAGGTTTGGTTCTCATACCCCAATCCATGTTCTAGAATAAAATCTAGATCCTTACGCTGTATTTTTTTTCTTTAGGGATCGTGAGCTATGCATAAGTCCCCATGCTATCATACGTTCCCTATATAAGAGGAATATTACCTCCTAGTATTATATGGTTACCATTTAAAGCATGTTGTTGTCGTACTTTCGTTCGAACTAGGTTGAAATTCCTATTTCATCAACAAATCTAAAGATATTGGCCCAATATATGAGGACTCCATTGGCAACACCTATGATGCAGATGAAGTACGACATGAGATATCTATTGGGAACTTCCAGAA
Organism: Pseudotsuga menziesii; assembly: GCA_001517045.1. NCBI lineage: Eukaryota > Viridiplantae > Streptophyta > Pinopsida > Pinales > Pinaceae > Pseudotsuga > Pseudotsuga menziesii. The sequence goes on from LPNX010855477.1 coordinate 80,524, forward strand.
CCATGTTTCTACGGTTATATCAAGCATTTATTCCTTACATCAAGAACAATTCACTCAACTAAAGCAATAATTAAACCTTCTTTCTTATCTATTCATTCACGATAACTATCTATTGATCCACCAACAAAAATAACAACATTAATCATGAATCATTGACATATATTCAAGATGCTACGCAAATATAAGTTCATTCACCATTAAGCATGTGAGACATATTTAGCTAATTTTATCTATATCAATTAGTAATTAAACACAAAACAAACATTAAACACACATAGTAATTAAACATCAAAACAAAAGGGTGTTTTTTCGCTTCACCTTATAGGTTACACTGTAAGATGATAGGCCAATTATCCAATCCTTGTCAAATCTAATGCCTAGAATAATAAAATAACATATTTTGAAATGATTTGAGAAGATGGTATCTTAAATAAGAGCTTGATTTATCCTTTCTACAATGTGAATCAACCCTCCACACCAATTGTTCCAAGTGAATATAACATTCTTTGGAAATACATCCACAAATTATCAATGATCTAAAAGGTACAGGACAATCTAGCTTGTCGCTTCCAACCATTACACTTATCCCTTCTTTTCAAAGAGGTACTTTATTGTGGTTCGATATTCTCTAATGATTCAATGTTCCTAATTCGAGAGGACCTTAATCCTACATAACTTTTCCAAACATTAATCTAGAATTGGTTAGGGATAAATGAACCCATATACATTAGTTATATTTCCCTTTACCCTTGACTCTAAAGTATACATCACTAGTTATCCATTAGTAGGTGGTAAGTTGATTTTCTAGATCCATGTTTATGGGATCCTACTTCATTGCCATAACTCTTGAAAACCATCTCAGTCCTCCAGTCAAGCAATTACATCCTCCCCATATCATTTTAGTGAATCTATACATGCTATACATTTTGCATTTTGTTTCTTGAATAAACGCTAAGTCTAGTTTTATACTCTTATTTTTTTTCAAAATGCTTTGTTTCTTAGGTGCATTATTTCCCCTTATGTTCCGCAAGCCAATTTTCATTTAGAAGGCCTAGGCATTTGAATAAATGTATCTTTAAGTGAGGTTGTTTGTCTTGGTTTAATTAATTTCTTATTTTCTCCTTCAAGTTATCATTGACAAGCTTCTCCCCTCGTCCCAACTTAGACTTTGTCAACTTTGTGGGATTTGTGTATATTGACGATTTCTGATGGAAACTTGATAATCTTTCAACATTTATATCCTCCCATTTCGATTTATCATGTGCTAGTGTAGATTCGCCAGTTGCTAACTTGAAAGGGAAATTATAAATGTCGAGGATAATAACTCCTTTTCCACTTCTTCCACATCCTCCTCCTCCTCTTGCATTCAATTCTAATATATATATATATATATATTCTTTATGCTCTCTTTTCCTTTTTCATTATTAAGGTCATTTTCAATATTACTATTTTACCATTGCCACAATCTCATTCCTTATCCTCTGTTGATTCCATTTCTTTGGTGTGGTTTCTATCTTAAATTCATTATATCTTTAGTCCCTATGTACATGTGAATGCCTAGTTTTCCTCTAGAGTATTGGCATGAAAAATTTGTTATTTCCATTAAGTATGCACTATATAACTTTGTTACCCTTGCTCTAGAGATTATAAAATTAGCTACTACTGCTTGTCCTTGTATTTGCAATAAGGTTGATTTGAATAAGCGTCTTTTTGAGGAAACCATTCTAGATTGCAATGGTTATACTAAAATTCAAATGTTCGACTATGATTGCATTTATTTTCACCATAGTGTATTATTTTGCACATGACCACTTGGTTTCCTCCTATTTGAAGGCTAAAGCTTCTTCCCATACTACTTCAAATTCAAAGAAGTGTATAAATTGAAAAGAGACTTGATGGAAGAAATCTGATAGATAAATCAACAGGGGGGAATCGATATTGCATTAAGGTGTTGAATCCAATCCAAGTTTATTTTCTTTATGCATGGTTTCTTTCTACACCTTAAGAGGAATGGTGTAGTGTCGAGTACTCACAACATTATTAAAGGTATAAAATAATACTTTTTCAGGGAGGATCCCTACTCACAAATGCAAGAAACTCTAGGTATGAACCTGATCCTCTTATATGAGGGTTGGATAAAAGTCAACAATAAGACATAATTGAAATATTATTTCAAATTTACTTCTTTCCCATAATATTCAGAAAGGACATGCCTTCTTTTTTTTGTAAGTAAGAGATTCTATTATGATACAAAAATGTTACAAAGAGAGGCTGGTCCTCTGGTCGAAAAAACAAGACCTTTAGCCCAAAAAGACGGATACTGCTTGTACAGACAAAAGGAAAAGTAGGCTTAACTATGCCTGGTTCTCAAACCACTGATTACAAAAAATACAATATCCTAGCCAGGCTCCGAACGACCTTCCTAACAGAAACCACTATTTACAAAAAATTCTATATCATTGACCCAACAAGAACCAAAGCGGCTCAGAGGCCATTAACAGAAGAATAAATTGAGATCAATCAAAAGGCATGGGAATCCACCAAGTGCCACCAATAATATCAATGACCATCGGACCGCATAACCAGTTAACAGCCGATATCACTGGGGGTAGTGCCTCAAAATTCCTCCCTAAGAGGTTGCATAGCTGGAGAGTTAGCTGGTGTGACCCCTGGATTCTTGGTTGTAGCTTACGGGATTAGCCAGCATATTATATGCAATTTGATCCAACAGTCGTAATCTGATTGCGCTCTCCTGCTGACCACCGCGGATAGTCTCCATAGCCTCCTGGATGCCTTGTGCAGTTTGAATTTTGGCTTGAATGTCGCGAGCAAGAAAAATGTGCGTAGACTAGTATGGGCACGGAATCAGGGAGCATCCCATCATTGATTTGAACTCCCTAAGGAGATCGATTTCCATGATAGCAATGTAGGCATCAACTTCCGGTGGAGTTTCAGACAAATATTGGTCTCCCCAATTGAACGGAGTGGCTGTGTGGGGTGTAGGCTCGGCCTCGGCATCAACAGAGGCCTCACTGAGATTGCTTCCTTGGTTGTGGCCTCTAGCTCTGGATCTAACCCTCCATAGTCTTGGAATGGCACTATCTTTCCAAGGATCAAAAGACAGAAACAAGAGGGGGATAAGATGAAAGGAAGTGAACATAGCCTTCGGTGAAAGGGTATAAATAGGAAATTCCTCCACCGAGGTTCTGCCCCTGCTATCACCTGCCTTAACTATCCCTGAACCTGTCATTATTCTCTGCAATGCACCATGGGCGGGACGATCTCATATCCACTGTGAGCGATTCACCACTCCAATATTTGCAGCATGCCAATGGATATGGTCCGCCTTCACAGCTTCCAAACTGTAAATCTTCCTGTCAATATCTGTACTCGCGCCTCTAACTTCTTTCCTTCCCACGAGTCCGGCTTTATGGCCATATTCGTAGAGAAGGAAAAGTCAATTGTCTCATCCATCATGGAGGTTGACATGTGCTTGAACCACGTGCCTCATACAATGGCCATGTGTAGAGCATCGAAAGACAGGAGGGATCAGCATGTTTGGGCTGAAAGGCCATATACTGAGATAGACCTCCTCGTGCCCCAGCTCGCGGATGATGGCTCCCATTTTTGGCCACAAATGTCGATCCATTGATGGTGGGCCTAGCTTGGATGACGAAACTCCAACATCGGATCGCACCCTAGATCTGGGCCATCTGTCCTTCACATGCGTGGCATGATTCGTTTTGCCTCAAGTCTTCCTTTGCCACCTTGGAGCACCCAATCGAGACTTGCTGAGACTTGCATTTGTCCTCCTTACTCTCAGCATGAAATGAAAATTCACTCTCCACACCTGAGTTGGCCATGGTGTCTGCTACCCTGTTCCCTTCCCTCTTGACATGAGTTAACAGAAGGGCTTCCTCTCCTACTAAGATCTGCCGAAGGGTTGATAATCTGCTCTCCCATATTCAGTTTTTGGAAACTTGAGTCATGAGGGATCCTGCTTGGAGCTTGCGAGCCATGTTGATGATGATTTGGGAATACCCTTCCACCACAAGCGGTATTTTACCAGTTTGCTTAGCCCAGATTAGGCCATTGATTAGCCCTTCTAGCTCGGCCATGTTATTCGTGTTAGTCCATATTGAGCCCCAGAACAAGCTAATAATGTAGCCCCTCGAGTTTCGAATTGCACCCCCATATACAGTTGGTCATGGATTACCTTTAGCAACACCGTTGAAATTGAGTTTGAAGGTTCCAAATGGAGGAGTCCAAAACAACGGACTGGAGACTTGCACCGGCCTCATGAAGGTAATTGATTTGTCTGGAAGTAATTCATCAACCCCAAAATCCTACAGAATACTTCATTCATTATTTTCCGCACTGAGTTCTTCCTGCGACCAAGATTGCAGGGTTATAGTTTCTTTCATATGTCTTGTAATGGAGTCCCACATCTCCTCTGGTTTTCTTGCTTTGTTGTCAAATATTTTTTTGTTTCTTGTCTTCCATATTTCCCAAATTGTGAAGCTAGGGAGAATTTCTCATAAACGGTTCACAATTTTGTTTTTGAAGCTATTAGTGGGCCATTCTGTAATGGTTAGGTCTGGTCTTCCCCTATGTCTGTTGTCTCTTCTGAATATGGTCACCCCCCTCTACCATAAGGCCATTTCCACCCTGCATTCATCCAGCAAATGGTTAATACTCTCTCACTTCTCCTTGCATAGGAAGCATTGGGATGTCCCAATAAAACCTTTGGTCTATAAGTTGTCCCAGGTTAGGATGCATTGTTTAATAACCAGCCAACAGAAGATAGAAACTTTGGGCCACCAACCACCCTTCCAGATTTTATTCCACTTAGCTTCTCGGATTACATAGAGGGTTTCCATTAGAAAGCCTATGGCTTCTTTTGGATTGTAATTGCCAGAGGTAGAATACCCCCACCTTAGCTTATCTGGTTCAGCACTAAAGGGGAATATTTTCGTGGAGAGCTCTGCTAGGAAGTTATCTAAGTCTTCCCCTAGTGCCTTGTCTTGCCACCATCTCTTGTCCTTCCATCTTCTAAACCTCTGATCATCCATGTTATGATCCTAGAATTCCACCACATTTGTCATAACATTGTTTTGAAGGAAAGAGCGTAAAAGTGGTGTATCATCCCCACATGAGATAGTTGGTTCCTGTTTCAATGCTTTGCTCAAGAATATTGCATTTTGACTCTTCCTGACTTCCCAGAAACTATATTTTTGCTCCAACCCTTGATTTTCCTGAGCTATTTTCCAAATGATGGATCTGAGGGGGTCTTCCCCAAACCTGATCAAGAAAGGTATGGCCATTGGGGTGCATATTTCAAATTCCACAATTTGGCCCATGGTTCATCATGGTAATTCACCCATCTCCACCAGATCTTAGCACTCATTATTTTATTATTATCCATGGGATCTCTGAAACCTAGGCCTCCTAAACTCTTCGGGGTACAGATGGTTTTCCATTCCACCAAAGGCCATTTTCTAATGTCTTTGGTGCTCCCCCAAAGGAATTGTCTCTGAATATTTTTGAGCTATTTTAAAATGGCTTTTGGGGCTGCCAAGACTGAAAAGAGATACATTGGCATCGCCTACAGGACCGACTTCACCAGGATCAGTCTACTTGGAAAATTCAGGGTTCTATAGGTCCATAGGCTGAGCTTTTTGTTGAGCTTGTCCAGCAAATCTTTCCAAGAGACCTATCTGATAGTAGATTTTTCCATCGGGGCACCTAGATACTTAGAAGGTAGGGTTCCTTCCTGAAACTACAGAATTATAGGGATGTTTCGTTTAGTGATCCTGGGAGTGTTGAAAAAGTAGGTCCGGGATTTATCCTTATTGATTTCAAGGCCACTGGCTTCGAGGAATGTATTCAAACAATATTTGATTCCCCTGGTTTCGTGTACCGAGAACGAGCCCATTAGCATATTATTATCCATAAATTGTTGATGGGTTTGTGGGTCCATTCCTTTTGTTAAGGATAAGCCACAAATTTTATTCTCTACTCACCTGCTCTTGATCAGTCTTCCAAGTCCTTCAGCCGCTATTATGAAGAGGAATGGGGATAGATGATCCCCCTATATTATTCCTCTAGAAGCATTGAAAGGGCACGAGGGAGAACCATTAACCAAAATGGAGAAGAAAGTAGAGGAAACTAGGTTCATGATCCAGTTAGTCCATTCATTTGCAAAGCCAAACGCTTTTAAAATGCCCTCCAAAACATGCTAGTTTAATTTATTGTAGGCTTTTGAAAGATCAAGTTTAAGCAACATACCTGGGGATTTGGTCGCTTTTAGTGAGTGGATGGTCTCATGGACTAAGATGATGCCATCCAAGATTTGTCTTCCTTCCACAAATATAGCTTGCTCCGGGGAGATGATAAGAGGGAGGAGAGGCTTCAACCTATTAGCTATTACCTTTCAGATGATTTTGTATATGACATTACAAATAGCGATCGGTCTGAGTTTTTCAGGGTATTTTGTGCCGTTTTCTTTTAGGATGAGGGCCAGAAAAGTTGAGTTGAGAGCTTTGAGGATATTCCTCGATATCCGGGAGTCCTCCACCAGGGCTACAATTTCTTCTTTCAACCGTTCCCATCCAGCGTGGAAGAAATTAGAAGTGAAGCCATGGGGTCCCGGTGCTTTATCTTTAGTCAATTGGGACACCTCCATTTCAAGTTATGACATCTAGATGGCTTTTCCAAGAACTTTGTTGTGGTCTTCCATGATTAATTTGGGGATGTGTCTGAGAACCTCTCTTTGCGCTTCCTCCCTATCTCTGTGCGGTTCTTGCAGGAGGTTAGAAAAGTAATGGTGAAGAGTGTTCTCCAGATCCTCTTGGGTTTCAGCAATGCTTCCATCCTCCTTCTTCAACCTATCCAGTCTATTTCCCTGCTTGTGTTGAATAGTCACTTTGTGGAAAAACCTGGTGTTGTGTTTCCCTTCTTGAAGCCACTTGATGCGGAATTTTTGGCTCCAATAGGCTTCCTCTTATCTCTCTCTTTGATTGAATTCTTAAAAGAGAGTCTTTTCCTGAACCTGAAGAGCCTCGGAATAAACATTAAGAATAACTTGGGGCTAGAGTTGTTGGATCTTGGTCTCTAGAAGCTGCTTTTCTTGAAAAATATTACCAAAGGAGTCCTTGTTCCATTTTTTGATGCAGTTTTTGAGGTGTTTTAGCTTTTGTTGGAATTGATACATGCAAGTACCTCTGACAGTGGGTTAGTTTTCCCACCAGTCTTTGAGTTTCTCTTGAAATTCTGGATGAAGGAGCCAACATTTTTCAAAATGGAAATGCTTTTGGGGGTTGACTCCCGCATTCTCCCATTTTGGAGTTATTAGCCAGTGATCTGAGCCTGCTACTGGGAGTACAACTACTCGGATGTTTCCTCTAGCCATCATCACCGGTTCAAACAACAAAATTCTGTCAAGTCTATAGGCGATGCCTCTGTCTTCATATTGTTTATTGTTCCAAGTTAAAATATCGTTGGTCGTTCTGACATCAATCAGATCTAGGTCAGAAATGGTGTTATTAAACATAGTGTTGGCCGAGTTAAGGCTGTGGATGCCACCTTATTTTTCATCGAGGTTCCTTATCAAGTTGAATTCACCACCTATAATCCATGCTCTATTCTGAGTGAGGGTTTTTAGGTCTATGATAGACTCAATGAAATCCTGTTTCTGATCTGCCTTTGAAGGGCCATAGACATTGGATATGAATCCACGAATACAAGTACCGAGTATGTGGAAATTAGCAGAAATGGAAAAGGTGGTGGTAATAAATCCTGATAAAGTCACTATGTTGGGGTTCCAAAGAATGCCCAGCCCCCCAGCCGCTCCTCTAGCATCAATGAAAGTCGATTCACATCCCTTCCATATTTTTTGTGTTATCTTTGCTAAATCTTCTCCTGAGCATTTGGTTTCCTGAAGGAAAATAATCCTTGAATTATCCTTATCTATTCTTCTTTTTAGAATACGCTTCTTTAGCACACTGTTATAGCCTCTGATGTTCCAGGTTGTAATCTGTATTAATAAGGATTTTAATTCGGGGGGGAGAGGGTTGCATCTATGGTTGGATACTGCCTTGAAGCCACCGGTTGTTCTCCTATAGCTTTGATTCTCTGGATATTACTTGGTCTTCCTTGTTTTTCATTTTTTGAGTGTTTCCCTTTACCATTTGTGACTTTAAGGGATTCAGTCACTACTCCTAGGGTATTTGCATTCTTGGCTTGAATGATCGCTTTTCTAGAAGAGAAACTTGTTACGGGGGAATTTTTGGGTGTTCTTGATTAGAGCAAGCTGCCTCCATTCTGTCAAGGTCTAGATCTCCTACCTCCATGTCATCTAAGGTGCCATCCCCTGATCCTGGATCTGCTTGGGGTTCCTCAGGCCGACTCGGGGAGCAGCCCTCCAGGGGAGCAAATATAATACAAGGGCAAGCCAAAGGGTCTTGAATCTTGGCCTCTCATGATCTTTCATTATCCTCCTCCCCTTGTTGATTGCTTGGGTTCTTGTCCTGCGGATCTGCTATCTAAGCTTTGGCCTTGTTTTTTAAAGATTGATCTTCTTGAAGAGTTGCGAATCGGTTCTGGATTTGCACCCTTTTCTGGACATCAGGACCCGAAGTCTTTCTGGCTTGCCTCTTTTTGTTTTGGATTTTGGTAAAACCTTCCGCGTCGAACTGGTCTAGTTCTTACTTCCCACCTAATCTCTTGACTTGGGGACAGTCTCTAAACAAATGTCCATGTTCATGCACTAGTACAAAATGAGGAATTAGCTACTAGGTGACTAAAAATTCTAGTCACCACAGGTTTTTCAAGTGATTTACTACTAAATATGAGCAATTTTGATTGACCCAACTATAAATGACTAAAATTAACAACTAATTGAGTCGCCAGTTAACAAATATGACTAGATAATAAGTGATAGAGTTAAAAATGACTAACATAAATGACTAATTTAGTCACGACATAAAAATGACTAGTTAGAAGAATATGAATTAGTCATTTTTAATTGTGTCATGGAAAATTCAAATTTGACAAAGAAGTATAAATTTTGTAAATTGTCTACCTTCTATTAGTAATATTGGTTCCATGGACCTCAATCTTTAGAGATCCAACCCCTTGTGACACTTGGCAACATTTTCTTCTTTAAAGACATCTAATGCAGAGGCAAAGTCGAGTTTCAAAGATTTGTCATTTCTAGCACTATGCATTTTCATGTCTTGTTTTTTATACCATCACATTTAGCTCATCACCCTGGCAATTTCCACATCTCATTTGACAAAAACCATCATAGTTTGACCCTTTCGATAGTCGATTGAAATTTCGACAAGCAAGAGTATTTTAAGTCTTATTGATGAAATTCACCAAGTTTGCATCCTCCATTAATTCATTGGTTTTACCTATTTTCTAGTATTCTCATCACGACTATGTTCAAAAGGTCAACATTTCTGCAAGTACCTGCTTGCATAAAAAATCAATGATCTTTTCTTTATTAAACTAAAAAAAATAACCCTAGATCTCCCTTACCAAGTCTACAACAACAATGCATCAATAAATCTTGTTTCAGATTGTGGAATCTCTCTGCTCAGTTCCTAAGTCTACCTTTCTCTCTCTATAGATGAAACTAAAATGACTCTGCTGCACAAAATTTTAAGGCATTGGTGTTGTTGCTGTCATGATTCTGCCTAGTTCATTCTCCATAAATGACAGTTAATGTTCACGTTGACCTAGCAGGTTCAATCATTCAGATTGGAGGCCTATTGAATTTCCATCCGTCTCATACCTTGTCTCAGTGTAAATGGTCGTCTCGTCACCGCTGATCTGTTTGTTTTCCTGCACCATCAGCCCATCCAATGAGTTAATTTATAGTATTATAATATATATAATATACAATATGCGAATATTTAAATATTATGTCAATTTGCTATGTAATATTTATAGTAACCTCTTAAACATAAATAAAAAATAAAAATAAAAACAACTAAATAGATGAAAATAATATTTTCATGACAACGTTTCACATTTTAAAATATTTTTAATTTACTTAAAATATAAAATAAAATAAAATAAATAAAAAAGTGTTCCATTATAAAAGAGAAAAGATAAAATAAACAAAAAGAACAAAAGATAAAATAAAGAAAGAGGGAAAAATTCTCCATTCACAAAATCCAACCGAATTAAGAGCTTTGATCACATATCTGAGCAGTCTGGTGGATGGTGATAAATGCAGCTTATGGAAGGGTTGGATGCAAGAATTCACCTTATGGAAGGGTTGGATGCACAGAAGAATATTTGGAACTCTTTAACGAAATGGGGCTAACAGGAATCAAACCAGATCACTTTGTTTTTATTATTGATTGCTTTTGTGCTTGTGAGTGAGGGTTTTTGGTGGAAGAAGATAGTTTCTCTAATTTAGAATGTGAGAAGAGACAAGGGTAATTATCCCAAGACATTGAAAAGATTCATAAGAATATGAAATACTATTTTTCCTTGTTGGGTTAGGGGAAAAAAGAAGATCAAAGAAAACCATGCAGGATTTGTGCAATGAGACCATGTGATTAGTTTGAACTTGTAGTCTTTTGAGGGTTAAAGCACCTATATTCCAGCTCAATTCTTTTATTCTATGTTTTTTTGTAAGGATAAATGTCCCAATATATCTCTTGGTGAGTAAATTCTTTCTTCCTCAGAGATTCTCTAGTGGTGGAATTTTTGCATAAGTGTTGTAGTGTAGGAGGGCGGTTTTGTATGTCGGTATGATCTTGGGGATTCATGATCTGATAAGCCAATTGGAGATTTAATGGGAGGGTGTTCAATGGATTCCTAACTGAAATTGGGTTTTTCTATGCGGGTGGTTTTTGGGATTCAGGACCTGATAGTGGGGTTTTTGTATGTCAGTGTGGGCGATCCCAAATACAAAGAACAAAACTGTGGGTTCTAATAATTGTGAATGGAGTCGTTTGATCAGGGGACGATTTTGACTTTCTGGTTAACCTATAAAATTTGTAATTTATGTTATTCATTGGGAAATTTTAAGGGCATAAATGAAATCAGGTTACACTAAAACCCAACACTGACTGTAAGATCTAGCAGTGTTTGTAAGCATTTTGAAATTCTATGAAGATTCATAGCCAGAAAAATCAGTCGAAGAAAGGGGAAAATCACCCCCACTGGATTGAGAATTGGTTGTACCTAAACTTAATGCAACTAATGCCATGAAAAGATGTTGAAGATGCCTAATTTCAAATTCAAACCACATGGTGAGATTCTATATTTACCACAACTTTCCTGCAAAAGATGGATGTGGAACATCAACAAAAACACTTAGGAGGCTTTGAGCGTTTGGAATGGAGTGCAAGTTGGAGAGAAAGGTCTGTATCAATCCTTGAGAACACAAACCAAATATCAAATAGTGATAATCATATTGTATTGTTTTTGAGATTAAAAATGTTTCATAATTAGGAACTATAGTGGAAGTTTTTATGGAAGTTTGTATCTATTATTCAGTTCTTACAATATCAATATTTTTAGTGCATTTGTTGAAGGTGCTAGTGTTTCTTTAAATTTTAATCTTTGTGTTATTAGTAAACGTATGATTAACAGATACTTTGGACTAGGTTTTGAAGTTTTGAATAACCTTAGCATCTACCTTTGATGCCTATATTTATCGCATAGATGCAAGGGCCAACTAGTCGAGGATACACCCGCTGAATCTAGTAAGCTAAGGGTTTTCTTCAAATTGATTTCTGCTGAATAGCATCAAACTTAGGTGCTCCCTTGGGCCAGTGTTTTTAATCTTACCCAAAACTGGTTCAATAGCATCTTGTCTTGTTCAAACCCTTCCCCTGATAAAATCATTAAGTTTTTTACTTTTTTATCAAGGTGATCTAGGTTCAGAGCATACTAAGGCTCATTAACCTGAATGTTTCTATATTTTAATTATGAATCACCTAGTTTGTTATCATCACACCTAGTAAAATCTAATGTTGCGGTTCATTTTTCATAGAATCATTTGCCCTAAAAATCCTAGCATCCGTATTAGCACTTGGACTATCATAATAAGGCCTCCTAGTAAAATATCTAGCAGCCTAACTAGGAGAATATCAAGTTTCCTCTGTTGGAAGGGCATGATTCAGAGTAGCAGCACTAAAAAGGTCATAAAAGGTATAAGCATGAGGGGCATTCCCATCATTCTGACTAGCACTGACACCTACCATATTTCCTTTATTTAGATTATGGGAATAGAGAGAATTCCAATTACTTTAGTGTAACGACCCAATCAAAAGGGTATTTATATTATCCAGTATGGTAGTTCCTGATTCCACTCTCCTTAGATGCTTATAAGTGATGTAAAAAGTGTAGTTAGGGAAATGTTAAGAAAACTGCTTTGACTAAACTCTCCCCACGGCAATATTTTTGGCTAATAGGATATAGGCTACAGATTAGTGGTCAATAGCTTATGCAAAGCCTGTGCTATTCATCTGGTTGTTTAATAAATTGAATTGGTCCAAATGATTCAATTTAAATACAACAGTGATAGGGCCAACTCTTATGGAAAGCCCATGCTATTCATCTGGTTGTCTAATAAATTGACTTGGTCCAAATGCTTCAATTTAAATACAACAGTCATAGGGAAACTCCTTACGGGATGGAGCAATCTATGGCTATCAATATGGATAATAAAGGGATAAATAAAGGTGCGGAGCTCTTTCCTGACAAAGGATGGGAAGGGATAAACCACCTAAATAAACAACATAACCAAAAGAATAGACTAAAGCAACTGTTGGATCGACTGCTCAATCCGGTGGTACTGCGCTTGGAACTGGCTCTACCTATGCTATTGGTGCTGCTTTCACTCAGTAGATTGCCTCTCCCATGGCTATTGGTGGTTCCGGGTATTTATCTAGAAACTATGAAAACTTTGATCGATCAGGTTAAATTTGGGTGTACTCATTTGCTGGTAGTGCTGGCCTAACTAAATGGCTAATAATGTTATCGGGTTAAATATGAGTGCAATTGCTATAATATTATGGAAGACTTTTGCTCAAAAAATAGGGGGGATATTGTGTAACCGCACTCATCTCACCAGTGCATTTCTGATCTAGAGCTTTCTGGTTCTGGAAACCCCCAAGTTTCAGGGGGTGGTTTGTTCATAGCACACACCCTTGGCTAATGTCGTATTTCTGGTTGGCATAATCCAATGAAAGGTTTGGGGCATATACTTCACTTCCCTTGTTCTGTAGATCCAATTTCAAATTTGCTCCTTCAACCATGTGTTTGTTTACTCTGCGAGCCATTATGTAATTGTTTAGGGAGTGAAATACGAGGGTTTTACCTTCTAAATGATTATATCTCTTCATGTCACTTTTTACATTGTTGGAACAACAGCAATTGGATCTGCCACTGCTAAACCAACCGAATCCACTGCTTATTCAACAACGGAGAGACTGCTTAACCTCCTGCTACTGATGGTGGTACTCGATATACTACCTCGATGGTAGGGTGGCTTCCACTACCAAATCATTCCATGCAATTAATTTTTAGTTCCTGCTGTACCCAATGGGAATTTAGAAAATTATCAATGCCAATGGCTGGAAAATTGGAATATTATCAGTTGGGTGAAAAATATGGACTTCATATTCTAGGAGGAACTATTTATAGATCTTAAGACTAATCAAATTAACCACATAATGGATGCCCAATTAATATGGTAGCTCCATTGTATAGGAATTTCCATTGATCTTCTACAATTATTACACATGGATAGAGGTTAGATTTTGGTTTCTTCATTGAATTTGAAACTTCAATTAGCAGGAATCATGTAATGTAGAAGGGATAGTGACTGCAGCAATGGTTGGTAAGAGAGTTATGGGAGATGAATGGGATGGAATTGGGGTGAGTTCCTTATCTTTAAATGCATTCACATGGAATTGATTTCCTTTCATGTATGATTAGCTCTTTTTTTAGCTGTTTATTTTATTGCTTGATTGTCTGAGTTGCTCACCTACCTAAGGTTAGTATAACATCCCCGGTTTTAGAAACAAAATCCAACGAGTGGCTATCTTTTATGCTTATCTTTCCCATTTGACATGCTTGTTGTGCCTCTCTTGAAGTATTATGAAATATGAACACATCCAAATCTAACGTGATTTCTCATGAAGTATCCATTATGGGTTACCTATTCTTGCTCCCTTAATCTGGAAGTGTCAAGTGTCTCAACAATATTTTCTCAATTAGAACTTGCATTATTGTTCTTAGTATTATAATTTCTAATTTTACATCATCACTTACAATATTCATAGCTTTAATTTAGTGTAACATTCATTTAATTTACATTCCATTAATAGCTAAGAAGCAAGCTATAAAGAATAGTGGAAGAGCCATGAGCAATTCTTCTTCTTCTTCTTTTTCTTCCTCCCGTGTGATCTCTGATCTATGCCCTGAGTGCTGCCAAAATGAAGAATGATCTCTGAAAGTCTCTGGAAACCTCGGGAAAACAATACCCAGTTTTCCCTCACCTGCACAGATATATATATGTTACGTAGAAGCAATTATAAAATGATTTTTTTTTGTAATCATGTATAACACAAAAAATGCATTCTCCTACCTCATGAAAGGTAAACCAACTCAGGAGCATTGGAATATTGTGGAATTGAGATGGTGTTTCTTCCAATCGTCTTTATGTAGAAGGAAACAGTTGAACACTCTAATTCATCGTTGTTTTCTGCGGTGGGAAACTCGAAGGTTCCACCTTTTTCACAGGTAGGAGAAAGAGAAGCAAAGGTAGAACATTGGGTAGGATGGATTGAGCTTCCCCGAACTTAAAGAGATTGGTGAAGTCTGTGAAAGAAAACATTATTTTGGGTTTATGAGTATAGGACAGTTGGAGGTCGGAACTTAGACTCTCAACTCTCCAATTCTATGCTTCAGTGTCTCCAAAATTTCTATTTCCTCCAGAATATTATACAGAGCTAAGATGTTGACTTGGTTGTCATGGATTTATAGGTATGTATAGCATTTTACACTTGTGTAACATTTTATATGTGGATAAAATTTAAATGTGTTTCTTGTTGGAGTTCTTTCTAGTTCTATAAATATAAGGGTTTAAAATTTCTCCATCCAAAATGTTGTTTAAAATTTGTAATGTTATGCGATTGCATTTCTGCCAGACTAAGTCTCGAATACTCAATATATGTAACCTTAAAAAACCCAGTATATAAATGAAATAAGAACCAAAATAATGTAAACTTTTCATAGTCTAGGACCACAACTTCGTTTGGGAAGAGGAGAAAGAAAAAATATCCTTGTATTTGAGTTCCAAATCTGTCAATGTTATTTATCTCTCATGAATTGTAAACATTAGGTTGAAAGAAAGAGAAATATTTGAATATAAGTGTTTGAATTGTTCCAATTTCCTTAATGAAATCCAATAGTTGAAAGGATAAAATATTTAACAACCGACATTGTAAATGTTGTAGAATCTGACCCCTTCATTTTCCTATCAACCTTCTAATAATGGAAACAAGAAGTACAAATTGTCTACCAATATATCTAAACAAGGGAATCCCACGACGGATGTTCATGAATGAGGGACTGGGAGTGCAAGGATCTAGCAAAGAACATCATTTCAACATGCTCTTTGTCGGAAACCTCCCAAACGTGTGTTTATGATTCATCTTCCTTGTTGACTTTGGTAGAAACTAGACACCCAACTTGTAGTGATATTTGTTGAAGAATTTAAAGTTCTTCCTTAGAGTGGACTAATAAATACTTAACCTTTTCGATAGCGCCAATAAACTCGATATAGATTGGAGGGGCTATCCATAATCTACCTAAAATTGGGGATTTTGCTAGATCACTTCGAATTGGGGTATAAACTCGATATACATTGGAGGTACTATCCATAATCCAGCTAAATTTGGGGCCTTTGTTTGATCACTTTGAATGTGAGCATGTGGGGAGGACATGATTTAATTCTAAAAATAACTGTTGAGTTTAGGGTTAATAAAAAAAATTCTCCGTGAAAGAATTAGGTATTACATTTTGGTGTTTTTCTTTTAGGTAGGCCCAATCACACTTGACCAATAGAGCCACCATCAAGCCGAATCAATCCTCCATTCAAAGGTCCTTCCAAATTCCAATGCCCTATTTTATCAACGACCTAACAACCGAGTATTTCACCGGCCTCACAAAATTGTCCCTTATCTAAATTCAATAACATATATGCTCGAGGGACTGGGAGAGTACATGGTTTACCTCACTAATTGCATGTAAATGTTGAATCACTCAGGATTTCTTCTTATCGTCATTTTTTTTCTATACATTGTTTTTAATAAATAATAAAATTTTGTTTTACATTTATAATTTCAAATGAAAAAAATAATTTAGTTTTACATGTAAACATTGACGGGTTCAATTTCTCACAACCCTTCAAAGTGAAATGGGACCCTACCCTTCAAATTTTATCTCTGACTCTAACACATAAACCACAAGAGACAAAGCACAACCAAATACAGACACACAGACAAGAGACAGACGAGCAGCCAAATACAGATCTTAAATGGTCAAAATTATGACTTCTTATAAATAAATATAGCCAGCCAGTTCATATGGTTTAGAGGGGGCGAAATTTGAGAGCACAAAATGTCGATTTGCAGATGGAAACAGAAGCAGATCGCAGGGAAGCCCTGGCCGATGGGTTTGTGTGTTCGAGTTTAGCTAAGCTTCCAGTTCGGGATATTGAAAGAATGAGGATTGTCTGCAAAAGATGGAATTCTCTGTTATCTGTGGGCGATGCCTTAGTAAAGAATCTATCCATATTTTTCAGTCAATTCCATCTCTATATTTTTTTATTCAACTTGGTCATGGCTCCTGAGATACAGAAATGTGGGTCATAGAATTGGGAGATAGTGGTTCAATATTTACAAATCCCGTTTTCCCATCACAAAATCCTTGTGGATGCATACCAGAGCATCTGATGCTCTCATAGATGGGGATATAGGTTAGATATTTCCACATGAAATCTTGCTACCAGAACCTAGAGATGACTCCCTGGCCCTGCCCATGTTGACCCAGGATGGGATTTCATTCCAATGACCTTCGATTCTACCTCGAGGCATTGCACTATCCTGCTGGGTGAAAATAATGCCGATGAGTTTCGACAACGATGTGGGAATTCAATGGTGCTAAAAATTTATGATTCAGAGTCCAATGTTTGGACTAGGGTTTCCATGAATGTTCCCCGCTTCATTTAACCTCATGGAAAAGGTCTCTGTTCCAAAGGAAACATTTACTAGGTAATTGAATAGAATGCCATCTATTTCATGGTAACATTCACTATTACAGAGAGAAGTTGGACATAAATTACACTACCACAGGATTGTACAAAAGTATTCTATGACCCAACATTTCTTTATTGAAGTGGATGCCATGAGCGAGTGGTGTTAATACACAAGGGAGACAAACCTGGATGTATGCACATGTGGAGGTTAAATGAATGCCAAGGCGCTACAGAATGGTGTGAAGTCCATGATATAGGCAGCCCATAATGCAATGCATTTTATTAGGTGGTAGAAAACAACAGGTGGGAAATGATGGTTGATGGGGAGGAGAAAATATATTTGTGCAACCCAGAGATAAAATTGACCAAGAAAGTTTCGTTATGTGGGCGGCTTGGCAGATCGGAAAGATCCTCTCTATAGTTTCTCTCAGCTTCCAATCCAACAATGTTTTGTGGCATTAGGTACTGAGAAGTTTTTAATCAAATAATTGATCTCTCATCAAGCAAAGGTACCTGCATTTCACACTAGTTCACTCATAGGACCGTGGTTTCTCATCAAGCCTTCGATGTTATGAAATTGATCTTTGATGTATGAAAAGATTTTAAATGTGTTCAATAAATGGTAATAATCTCAAGGTGCTTCTTTTTCAAGAAGAAACCCATGTTGTATTATGCTTCTTTTTCCAGGAAATGTCGCAATTTTGTTATTTCAAGTTGTGTTGATTTGATTATACTTTCGATTGCAAAGGCCAGGCCGAAATCCTCCTCTTCTCCTTCATTATTTGGTGTTCCTTCTTTGGTGTCCCTCCTCCATTGAAAGCCACACTTTCATGATCCCATTGGAAAAATGGCCCAACCCTAAATCCAAATCCAACTTTCTACAACCCTCTTTTCGCTATCTGGAAAATTGCAGCTTTCCTCTGGTCACTGCCTCCTTTTGATTTAGAGATGGCCTTATCGGCTGCCTCCTTCTCTACTAAAGAACTCCTGAGAAATTTAATACTGTCCCTATTCTCTTCTGTTAAACTTATAACACTATTCTCTAACTCTTTTTTTCCCTCCTATTATTTTCCTTGTAATCCCTAACCATTGCCTCTACTGACTCAACAAGCTCAAACATAGTCGTTTCCCTGGCTAAGGAGGCCTGCAGATGCCCATCCATTTCCATATATTCATGGAGATTATTTGAAAACTCATTTTGGTCTTCGCAAGATGATTTGGGGTCATCTAAAACAGATTATGTTGTTTGTGAATTCTGTGAGTTTTGAATCTTTAATCATCAAGCATCTTCATTATTCTCTCGAGTAATTCATGATCTTTAGAAATGCAAATTGCTTGCTCAGAAAATATGTGTTTCTCAAAATCATAAGATAATCTAAGTTCCAAAACATTGACCTTGCCTGCAGTTACTTGGGCAAATTCCTTCAAGAATTTAATTTTCTCTCTCAATCGTATCCCTCTGCTTTGAAATTTGATCAAACTTGTGGGAAAGCTCTTCCTTTTCTTTGAGAGCTTCATCCCTTTGCTTAATTTCATCGGTTTCCATTATATCAATTCATTTCAACATGCAACACCTGCAACATAATTTATCTATTATCCATCCAAATTGGTACACAACAAGGGAGCTTTGCATGAAGGTAGAGTTGATTTCTGGCAGGGAAACATATACCTTCGTAAGTTATTGCCATTTCTATTATAAACAGATTTTTTGATTTCCATCTACCAGTCAAATGCAGCACAAGTAAAAAATTATAAAATCTATAGAAGCAAATTAAATAATCCTTCAACCCAACATTCGGAGCCTCTCCCTGGCTAAGTACACTCCCGTTCTTAAAAATCCAATAGCTTTATCCTCTAGCTTGGACAGTTTCTGGAAACGGCCTAAAATTTCAGAGGCATTTACAACCTTCCAAAAACAGTCTTGAAACAGTTTTCAACATTTGAAGATAAGATAACTTATTTTTATTAATTCCCAACAAACTGGAAATGCTTTGTGGACTTGCAGGAAACAATTTCCAATATTCCTAAGTTCTAACACACAATCCTTAAAACTAGGGAAAAGTTATGATCACTTGTTAGGACTCAATATCCTATGACCTGCTAGGAACAAAAGTTCAAACAGTAGAAGACCTGTGAGGAACAAAAGCTCAGACAATAGGAGAAAAAATGCTAATCTATAAACAAAATAAATTGTGAAAGATAGAAAAAGACAATCCTTGTGATAAGCTACAGCTTAGGATTTGAAAAATGTAAATTTAAAACCTTACACTATGGGCTTGCAACAATAATACCTTGAGATAAGAAAGTTTCATGCTTCCTTACACAACCCCCACTATGAATGCAGAGACACGTGCTACCTGCAATTGAAAATACACTAAGAATTCAATTTGTCTAAAAGGAATATCAATATCTACTCTTTTATATTCTCATAATGCTTAGCAGACTTCTCTACAAAAGCAAAACATACCAAATACATACATACAAGATCATGGCACCTAAAGCTACCATAAAATACTTCTCACGCTACATTTCAGGAATCAAGCCCCTTAAAGAAGGTCAACTCCATTAATAAATCTTGGACAAGACTTCGAGACGTCAAAGCAGGTGAAAATTTGGACCATGATACTAGGCTATAGATAGGTAAGTTTTGCATCAGCTTTGTAAAACTTTGTCATTTGTCAGAGTATGCTTATACTTCACAGAAGCCAATAGATTATATATATATATACATATATATATATATATATATATATATATTCTACTTCAAAGGAGTGATGCTAGTAGCAATGTTCATATACAATAAGATTTAAAACTATAAGGCCTCTTGCAAACACGTATTTCAGGTTAGTCCCATTTATCAAAACCCTCTATTGTGGATCACATTTAAATTTCTGATAACCAAACTTGGTTTTTTCTTTGACATTTGGTTTCCCATACCAAAATAAGGCACATACATTTACCAGAAAAACCAGTAGTTCAGGACCAATAAGGCATCTTGAAGTCTATTTTCCTTGATTGGGCTCTAGACAAATTTGATAGCATTTTCATTACCATATTATAAAAATCCTAGAAACCTCACAAGACATAGCTACATTTTAGAAGTAATGATGCACCCTGAAGTTTATTTTAAATTGACACCATTATAGAGGAGCCAGAAAGCTTCTTTTTGCCACGTTTGCATTGAATTGAATTTAGCATCGTGATTAAAAGTCTTTGGACTATGGCAAGATTTTCTATGATTGGATTTGAAAACCGTTAAAAAATTGCGGGCTTGTTAACCTCCTTTCACTTGCAGCAAAACAATTTAGGGTTCCTCAATGGGCTTATGTAAGGCCAGCTGTTGCTTATCAGACACACTTGCATCTTTTCAGTTGTAAAAATCCTATTGATGCTGAACTTTGAAGGAATCTCAAGAGCCAAGATTCCATACCAACAATAAATGGTATTGATGTTGGCCACATGTAAATGTAGAAACAAATCTAGAACAAATTAAGATAAATACTTTAAACATTTGCATCCGCCTTTATTAACCAACTATGAAAACATGTGCCTTAACACCCTCTCTATTTTAAGTATCAACTTGTAAGTTTTATGAGTACCTGGAACCACAGACACTCTAAATCTTTAGAAGAAATTCAATCAATGAATCTGGAATATTTTTATGGTTCGATATTAGATTAGATTTTTGATATTGAAACAACAAACATATGAGGTTTGCAAGGCATAATTTGGATAATTTTTTCATGTATCACAGTTAAAGTCATATGTCGAAGTCTTTGTAGCATTCATGTGCATATTTCACATGCCAATTAGTCAAATGGATACTGATGTGTCAAAATTACGCCTTCGAATTGTAGACATTGAAATATTACGAGTGTGCCATTTTTCCTCTGATTCTTTGTAAGGGACCATGTCAAAAAATACCCAAAATATAATTTCAATAAAACAATAGTGAAAAGTAACTAGTTTGTTTAAATCTTAGTTTTGAGATTGTATAGATTTCTTGCTAGATAAATTCAACTGGATTTACTCATGTGGTCCATTCTTATAGTGAATATATCTTTGAATGGCTTTACGTAAGTGCCAAATATTACTGGAGGTTTGATTGCAATTGCTAAATGGGTGAAGATGACAAAATCTGCTCGACAATTTTTCACTTTTATCAGACAAAGTAACATTTAATTGCTGGAAAAAGTGACACTTGGGGAGAGTTCTACAAGACAATTATGCTGAAGAAAAATCTAGAAGATTATCTTGTCAGAGATGACTTTACAAGAATTCAACTTTGATTTTCTATGAAAACATTCTTGCAATAGATTTTATTGATAGAGATGTAGTTCCTTATGTTTTTCGATATGTTTAATGTTGTTGGGAGTACCTTTATCACTATTTTTTGTAATGATTCATACTTATTAACCATTCTATATTTGAACCCCTTTATAATATCAAATTAATCATCTTCAAGCACTCAAATTTGGAGGACATTTAAAATTTAATACATATTCTAAGAAAAAGAAAGTTGACTCAGTTGCGAGAACCACTACTTTCAGAAAAATGGCTCAGGTGGAGATTAAATATCCGAAAAAGCTAGAAATGCTTCTATTTAACCCCTCCAAGCAAATCCTCACCTATGTTTTCTCCTAATGGTGGATTGTATACAGTTTCATAAAGAATGGGAATACTTTACCACCATGGAGGAGTGACTAATCAGCAGAAAAGTCCATGAAGAGGAACTATGTCATGACTCCAGAGTGCAAAGTCAGTCTGGCAACTCTGCAGCAGCAAGAGCTTATTTGCAAGAAAATTAGGACATTCCATTAAAGATGTTTCCAAATATTGATGGAAATATCAGTCAGTAGAGATGAATCCATTTCAATTTTTTTCTAAGCCTATCAACATCCAATTTCACTGGCTGGATAACAGGTTTTCTTACTATCTGTTGTCTGCACACACAGAGGATAGACAAACATAGAAAAATAACATGTAGGGAGAAACCGCTCCCTTATAGTTGATTATCATTAAGAATACTACGGGAAATATGGCTCTTGGGCCCAATGTAACCAACCTCAGTGGTTCCATCTACTTAGAAGGTTAATTTCAAGGATGATGCATAGGTGCCTATGGAATCTGGAATGTCTATACTAGAGCTTTAAGTTTTAACCAAAGACGTTTGTGGATTGGGGCAGTAGAAACGCTTGTAGAGTGCACAGCTTGCCTCTTCTACTTGTCTTAAGGCTGAAGGAAATTCTTATTAAGCATATTGAAGTGGAAGCAGGTATCTGTTGTACCTTTGTGAAGACAAAGTAGTGATTGGAATTGGAAAATGTCCACCCTCAGCACAAAGAGTGATTCTGATCCTTATTTTTATCTTGTACATCTCTTTTGCCCATGGTCAAAAGATGATGATTGTAAAATGACATGACATCCTAATACATTTGTAAAAGGTCTAAGCCCAAATGGGCTACACATCTTAGTACTACTCTGGAGTGTTTTTTTTCACTGAGATGAACTTAGATCCTAGTGATTTAAATTTGTCTAGTTTTTTTCACTCAATCCTCCAAAGCCATAAGTATGCACTAATGCATCTTGCACCAACATGGTCTCCGAGTCCTTACTTCTGATGTCATGCATTACTAATGTCACCATGTTTTTTGTATTTTTGGGTTAGTATCTATTCCTTGGGGGATAAACATTATAAAATTCTATTAAAATGATTAAAGGGGGAATCAAACACCTTAGAATACATCATGCACACCTTTAGACCCCTCATTTAACTTAGCACATCTCTTAGAGATAATATACCATAATTTTTGCATGTTGGAGACAAATTTGAGTGACTTTAGGAAGTTGGTAAAAGAGAATATTCCCTAATTTACCCTCTCTAAATGAGATGTCATTTCTGATTGGATTTGGTCTCAATCAATCACTATTTTTCCACTCCTAGTAGTTTATTTTATAGGGTATTTATTTTATTAAAATACAATGGTGTAAATTAATCTTGTATATACACTAAACAAGTATCATTCCAATTCAGGGTTGATTTTTGCATTTGTGAGTGCTGCTATTTCAATTCTAGGTGAAAAATGTTCAGGGCCTTGCAAATCTTCTTCCTAAAGTTTGAAGCAAATAAAATATTACATTACTAAAGTATGTTCTTTCAAATTAATTGCTTTCAATAAATGCCATCTCGCTTCGATATGGATTTTTCCTTTGTATATAGAGGTTTTTGTTTTGTTCTATATTCAATATTCTGAAAGCTTTAATTTCTTTTAAGAATATAAGTTATGACTAATGTTTTTGGTATTTGTGACAGAGAGGAGGCAAGAAGAGGCTGGACGAATCCATGACAAGTACCCTAATAGAATTCATGTAAACTCATGAACTAATGCTAGATTAAGAAATCCTTTTATTTTTCAAGCTATTGAATATTTTCTGAGTCAAATAATACAGTAGATATAAATGTGGATAGGTCTTTTTTACTACCTTGGTTGAGATTTTTTGCTAGAAAATGAGTGTCTTACCGGATTACACCTAAAATCTTGCAGGCTATTGTTGAGAAGGCAGAGAAGAGTGACATACTAGACATTGACAAGAAAAAGTAAGTACTTGTGTATGAAAGTATAAAAGACATATTTGGATCTTTTCCGAAGTCATACTAGCAATATAATCTTTGTTTCTGGGGTATGTTTCATCAAATGATAAATATTTGATTACCAATATGCTTTTCTATTTCCATTGATTCACATGGATATACATTTCAAGTAAGGTTCATTTGCATCTCTCCAATTCTTTCCTCACCATCCTTTTTATCTTCATGTAAGAAATATAAGACTACAAGGATAATGCAAAAACTCTTAGTGTTGAATCCTAGAGAGCCTGAAAGATCAAAATGAGTGAGGGTTCAAGGGACTTCAAGGAAGAAGCCTGATACCAACAACGCGGTCTATTGTCAACTATTCTAATATCCAAGGCTATGCTCAAGGGTGTTTTGAGGTTCTTTCTATCCATTGGTTGTGTGACTTGAAGCCTACACTGCCTGATAGAAATAGTATTGGAGGTTTATTTATAGTTCCTCTTATGATTGGAGCTATCTAGAGGTTGTAAGTAAGAAATGATGAGCTTTGAGTTAGCAATGCAGGGAATTCTATCTATGAAATTTTTTTGCTAGAAGTGAATTATCTCCTCAAGAAGCAAGGCGATACATCTCTTGTCCTCCTACTATATGAAAATATTTAAGGAGCTATTATAGTCTATGAACAAGCAGTGATATCTAAAACTGATTTCATAGAAGACAAGATGTCTAAAGATGAAATGTTCTTGTTTAGGTTCCTCTAACATAGGCTCATTTTCACAATTTTTGAAACTAACCATTAGTCTCTGAGCAAGGATAGAACCTGCATCTAACATAGACTCATTTTCAAAATTTTGTATAGAGCTTGTACTACAACCTGCACTAGTCTTTTCAGTAGTTGAAACTAACCTGTACTAGTATTTCTAGCTTCTGAAACTGATCTTTCCTCTAACATAGGCTTATTTTCACAATTTTGGATAGAACCTGCACTAGTCTTTTCAACAGTTGAAACTGACCTGTACTAGTATTTCCATAGTCTAAAATTGATCTTTCCTCTAACATAGGCTCATTTTCACAATTTTGGATAGAACCTACATCTAACATAGACTCATTTTCAAAATTTTGGATAGAGCTTGTACTAGAAGCTGCACTAGTCTTTTCAGTAGTTGAAACTAATCTTTCCTCTCCTTTATGATCAGTAACTCCAAAGCTGTCACCGTCACCATTAAGAGTGCAAGTATTTGCATACTTTTGATGAAGAGAACTAATATCCAACAACAAAAGAAGACAAAACTCACCCTTGGCCTCTGAAGGAACCAAAAATGTGCTTCCCTCTGAAGTACTCTGAAATCCTTGCACCTTTGGGCCAGAATCATTATTAGATAGTCCATTAATATTCATTTAATAATCTTGACTGCTTTCTATTCTAAGACTTCTATGAACTTTATATTTCCTTTAACATCCCATTGCATTTATCAGTCTCAACAAGGAGCAAATTTGCTAAATTGTGAGGTTTATTTATAATGCCTCTTGTGACTGGAGATATCTAGAGGTTGTTTGGAGTTAGGTGCAGAAGCAAAAATTTGCTACCTTATAACCCAAACAACATTTTGATTTGATGCATGGAAACTCATAAACCAAAGTTTTGATAAACCATCATGCAATAACGACGCTAGAATCCATCATAAACCATCATCATCTTGAAGCCATTTTTTTTACAATTCTTCAAGCTGGAGTCATTGAAAGTTGCTGAGACAAGATGTGCCTCAAACTTCCTCATGTTGCATCACATTGTATAGGTGAAAGTTGCATCATTGTCTATGGTGAGTGAGATTTAGTCTTTTTGGAGACAGTGAAATTCAAAGAGGAGTGCTGTGTAGACTGGTGATTGATGGGAAGTGGTGGATCAAGATTGACTTCTGTTGAAATTCACAACACCAACATTTGATCTTCTTTGAAATGCAGACACTGCAAGCCTTTTTGGGGAGAGATTTATGATGGAAGGGATACCATGGATGAGAAATCTATGGAAACCATTTGACGGGAGGGTTCCTGTGCTTTTATTTTTTGATGTAGATTTTGTAGAGGTTGTGTTGAGAATCATTGATATATATTTTGTGTTGTGATGACAATCATTGTTGACATGTGGAACCAATTCAACACCCCCTTGCACACTTTATCCCATGCTTTGAATCCTAGATTTATGTGACGATGACCTCATTGCTTGAAGCAATGGGAAGAGGATTGCCCCACATGGATGGGGTTGGATGCTGTAGTCAAGAAAGCCTTCAAGAGATCATTTGGGGGAAAATTTTGTAAAATTTGTTGGAGGAAATTGGAATGGACAAATTTTCAGACATCAGCCTTGGCTACTTTGTATATTTGTACACTAGTTTTGGGATGTAATATTTACTGTATTGTTGCCCTAGTTATCTCTTTTAGTTCATTTTGAAACATTCAACATAATATTCTTATTAATATATTTATATTAATTTAGAAATTTTTCTTTATTGGGCTAAATTATTTTTAAAAATATTTCCCATTTAGCTTTTATGATTTTTTATTTTCTATGTCCTATTTTTCTAGTAGCAAAACTCAGAAGTTCTATGATGTTACAAATCCTTCATAGCAACACTCAGGACTTTGTTTACCTCCACCAGTGGTAGAGGTTTCCTTGCCTCGATCAACTTCTTCAAGTAAATTGAGCAAATCAGTGGCTCCTGTAAGTGACTTTAGGATTTTAGTATATTGTACTTCCGTCCAATTATCTTTAGTATTTGTTATTGATATCTGTGCAGATATCTTTTTCTATGCTTCCATATTAGATTATTTAATAGCTTCTGATTCAGTCCTAAATAATCATTAGTATAGAAGCTAATGTGTATTTTCTTTATACGGCTTATGTTTTACTTCAGTGAATGTCTTCTATATTCTTTATACATGGCTTCATTTTCATTTCCTAATAATATATACCTGTTCATATTTCCATGTGAAACCAGAACATAAGAGGGAATGCTGAGACTTCCCTTTCTAGTGGAGCTGCTGGAAGATTAGTTGTATTGCGAGCTAGTGCATCTTGGTATGAAATCTATTTCTTGTCATGGAATAATTGTTTAGTTTTCCAACACCCCCCGAGATTGGTGCAGAGTAAAATTACACATTAAGTTTAGTGAACATAAGCTTCCATATGATTTAGGAGTTTGTGGTGGAATATTACATATATTACTGAATATTGAGACATTAATGGTTGTTGCAGGGGATCCCATGTTGCACAGGAAAAATCATTTAGTATAAGGATCCCAGTTGTTCGGGGCTCCTTTAATCCTAAAACAAGTTCATCTCATTCACTTTCAGTGTGTCCAGCATTAAATCTCCATGCCTTAGTGGTGAAAGCTGTGGCATCGGGGTTGAGTTCTGATCATGGAAAGCTGTTGGTCAATAAGGGTGGGAAATCATCAAAGTTTATATCTAAAAAACATATTGATGCGATACCTAATGCAATGAGCGGAATAGATATATAAATTAAATTCACGTGTAAATACCACTGGGGAAGCTTTCCATGGAAAGAATGCCAGTTTAGTTGATCCTACTATGAAATGTAGGAGTCATGAAGGTTTTAAAAGTCTATTGAAGAATCCGTCCTCTGACACACACAAGGGTTCATTTGAGCTAGGTATTCGACACATTGAAACAACAAGAAGTGAAAGAACATATGCAGCTTCAATGTCATCTGGTATTGTCTGTTTTGGACTTTGTAAAGATAGATTTCCAATCTCTGCCCCTCAAAGCAACTCTGTTGTTCAAAGCAACAGTGAAGTGCTAAATAAAAGCAGTAGAATGCTTTTAGGAAACCATGTTGAGAATTTTCTACAAAGGTCTCCATTTGATGATAGGTATCAAAACAATTATGAAGAACACTTTGCAGAACCATATGGTGAAGGTTTCTCTAAAGCTATTTCTTCAGAAGCAGAGGTGCCTCCCTTTATGGAAACATTCCTATTTTCAGTGGATGATTATAGTTCTAAAGATTGTTATCTTCATCAAAAGTATGTAAATGCTTACACCCTTAATGGTGATGATGACAACTTTGGAGTTACTGATCATAAAGCAGAGGAACGATTAGTTTCAACTACTGAAAAGACTAGTGTAGGTTCTATCCAAAATTGTGAAAATGAGCCTATGTTAGAGGAAAGATTAGTTTCAAAAGATGGAAATACTAGTACAAGCTCTATCCAAAATTTTGAAAATGAGTCTATGTTAGATGCAACCAATAGAAGTACAATTACTCGTTTTCAAATTCCCAAGAAAGTAGAAATTCCTAGAGATTCTAATGCCAGTTCTGGAAAGCTAGAATGCTTGGAGAAATTGGTGTGTAATATCCTTCCAGAAGTTTATATGAATGGATCAGATGTTGGAGAAAATAGTATAATTTCAAACATATTGTCTTTGAATTTTGATTCAGATGATAGTGTATTGAATAGTCCTCACAATTTAGCAAATTTCTCCTTGTTGAGACTGATAAATGCAATGGGATGTCAAAGGAAATATCAAGCTCATGGAAGTCTCAGAATAGCAAGCAGTCAAGATTTTTATTTGCAAGGTCAGAAGGTTCTATAGAAAGATCAAGCCATTATTCCACTCCCAATTTGGCATCGTCTAGGCAATTGTAGAGGGAGTGGGAAAATGGACACGATGTTTTGGAAAGCACAAATGGACATGAACTATTGAATATTAATGGACTAACTAATAATGCTTCTGGCCCAAATGTGCAAGGATTTCAGAGTACTTCAGAGGGAAGCACATTTTTGGTTCCTTCAGAGGCCAAGGGTGAGTTTTGTCTTCTTTTGTTGTTGGAGATTAGTAATTTTATTTTAATAATTTTGTTTTTCCTCTTGCTAGTATGGCATTTACAGATTTTGTTTCCTTTTATCCATCCATTTTAAGCCTTTGTATTTTTTCAAGTTTGTTATATATGGATATAGACACATTTTTATGGATCTAAATACAAGAGATAACCATTTTCAGATGAGCCTATCTTTTAAGATCTTACACTGCATAGGGGATTTCCCTAATTTTCATCGAGACATTACCAATGTCATGTAGGATTGTCAGATATCCCTTAGCCATCTTGGGGACTTCTTAGCATCACTTTCCAAAATCGGTGCCTAAGAGAAAACAAATATAAGGGCCTTAACGCTACACTCACTCACCAACACATTACCCCTTACTAAGAGACTATTCAATCTCTAATTCAGCCAATATTTAGATTTGTTTTCTTTAAATTAGCTAGGTCAAACCCTCTCTTACTCTTACCATTTGCTCTTCCCTTCCTCTATCCTCCTGTAGAAACATACCCTATGTTATAATGTTGTACTAATGGTAGGTTTTGAACAATTCTTCATGAACCTTGAATTTTGTACTTGTAAATATAACCCCACACCAAAAATTTTATAGTTTGATCACAATAAAATAGGCTTCACAATAAGAGAAGAAACCTTTTGCAGTTTGATCACAACCATAGACCTGCTTATTATGGAATCTTCTCAAAGAAAAGGTGAATATACTTTGCATAATTTTAAGTTTATTGATTATCAAAGAAACAGGTTGTGTTTTAATTTTGATAGCCCATGATGAGGAACACCTGAAACAACTTGAAGCTCATGGATTCTTAATATTGTAGTAGACAAGAGGGAAACTTTTGTTTCTGACTCTTTGTTTTTGATGTAGTGATGGCATTGGGCTTCGAAATCCTTTCAGGAAGGACTCTTCTTTGGACTATGAGAATGATAGTGATGAAGAATGGGAAGAGTTACTCATCACTAAATCTCTTTGGTAAGAGTGTTTGTAGTATTTTTATTAGATTTAGTTACAGGGAAAATTGTACATAGCTCTCAGGAATTAGTTTATCATAAATACTAGTTACTGGTAAGTTGTAATAGTAATAATTATGTAGTTTGTAGATTGATATCTATCATAAATTTGTTTGAATATCATCATTGTCAAGCAATAACAAATTCTTAAAGGGTATTAGCTCAACGGTAGAGCACCTGCCTAATTATAGGCAGGAGGTTGGTGGTTTGATTCCTCCATGCCCTATCATAAATTTGTGACTACAAAAATGACTAAATTCACATATATACGACTATTAGTAGCCAATTTCCCATATCTTAGTTGTATTTAGCTTATTCATTAATATGTTAACATCTAGTAGTTTATTTAGTCATATATTTGGTCATTAATGGTTGCAATCAGTGACTAAATCAATGAATAAATCAATGACTAACTCAGTGATTAAATCACTGACTAAATCCATGACAAAATCAATGACTAAATTATTAACTATCAATGACTAAAACAATGACTAAATCAATGACTACTAATTCAAGCTATTAATGACTAGTGAAATGCAACTAGCTATAAGATAGTGGAAATTTGCTACTATTAGTCACCGACTCAAAAATAGTCGTTTATAGCCTGATTTTAGTCATTTTTTTAGTCATTAATTTCTCATTTTCTACTAATGATGGAAACGCCTGCATCTAAATGGGATCTGCTCATATTCTATGGCTTGAAACCATTCCTCGTCATCCCATGTTATCTCTATTCCATCCAGAAGATCTCTTGAGATGTCCAAGTAGATGCATATCCTGGCATACGAAATGTATTTTCTCTGTCTCGTTTGGTCAGAGACTTTAATGAAGGTCCCCAGGGTGTTCCCTATGTCTATAAGAATTTATTCCTTCCAATATTCCGAAGGTAGAGAGTACATTTTTATCCAAACCGGAGCGATGGTCAGGTTTTCTTTATTTGGGTCAAACCGTTCTTTCTAGGGTCTCAGGAACAGACGTACCAAGTTGAAAAAGTATGGGCCATTCTCGAAGATCTTAGTTCTGTCTTCTTTGTTGAAAAAGATGATGGTAAAGAAGCCTTTAGTTCCCAACTGGAGGTCATAGTGGCCTTGGGTTTTCTATGTAGAGTTTATCCATCCCACCAACATCTTTTCTGTGGGCTAGATCCCCACGAATTTTCCTATGAGGTCCCTTTCCTTCATATATTTAATATCCTCCCTCACTCTGTCTGACTTGATTTGTAGTCGAGGGACCATATTGGATTTTGGGACACACTGTCCAATCCTTCTTGTACCCTGATTAAGGATTTCCTCTCTTTTTTTTCCACTGCATCCTTCCCCAGCTTTGGCATTTGTCTGGGCATTGAAAACTTTTTTCCTTTGTCTTTATCTAATCCCATTATGGAGGTCTTCACCTCTTCATCTTCCGGGCTCCCGCGGTCCCTCTCCTCCTGAGGAGGAGCAGGAACCATCTAGAATTTTGTTGATAGGACTCCACCGACCTACAAAGGCTTTGAAAAACCTTCTACTATCCACTGAACACTTGCAAAACTTTTTCCAGTAGTAGCATCTCGACCACGTTCATCGAAAGGACATCCCGTCTTGATTACAAAGTGTTGATTATAAAAATGGGTTTATAAGATATAATATTACAAAATAATTTACGAATGATGGAAGTTTCTAGTTGTATGGAAACTCTTAGAATTCTAAGAAATTAAGGTCATGCATGTCTTCTTAATATTGTGGTATTTTTCATGGTATTTATCTTGTCATTTGGTTTAAATCCCCATCAAATATGGTCACAACGATAACTATAATATTTTAAATATTTTTAGTGCAAGAGTATATTTATTTTTATTAAAAAAAATATAGAACACTATGAACTACAACATCACTACCATCCACATTATTTATTTGTGCAACTACACTCTTCTTTTTTGCATCCAATACGATTTATTTGGTTCCTAGAAAAAATCACCAATGCCACAAGTCTCCCATAAGCTTTTGAACCAAATATAATATATGTACATAAAAGAAAATTATTATAAAATTGTTAACCTTAAAATGTCATTGTTATATTTAATTTAAATTTTTATTATACAACATTAATGTTTTTGTTTCCATCTATTGGAATTTTGGGGATTTCATTTCCTTTTAGTTATGTATGCCAACTGGAAAATTGTAGGAGGATATCCTAGCTCTTGACAAAGAGAAGTAGGAACCAAATGTGGTCACATGTATGGAAATTATCAGTGCTTAATCCAAAAATGGGTTTCAACAAGATGACTTCATACACTTTCTGGAAATGAAAAAAGATAAATGTTATCTTGATTAGCTTACATTTTCCATTGTTCTTCAAGTATGTGACAATTTTCCAAACATCATTTTGGGGAAGGAAGTTCACAATAACATAGTTAGAATTTGGTTTCAGATCCATGTATTTGTGGGAAACACACTCGTAGATATGTATGTGTTTGTAATAATACATGATGCACATAAAGTATTTGAAAAAAATGCTCGAGAGAAATGTGGTCACTTTGATTTCCATGATTGGAGGTTATGCTCGAAACATGTTTCTTTATGAGGCCTTGGAGTTCATTCACAGAATTCCTAAATGAAGTGTAATATATTAGAATTTATTTATTGCACTTTATTCCATGCACAAGCATAGCAAGGAAGAGTTGACAATGTTTTGTGAGATGCAGATATCGGGCATCTAGGTGAATCAACTAACGTTTTCTAGTGTTCTTCCAACATTTTTCGATTTGTGGACTTTGGAACATGGAACATAGATCCATGGAGTTATATTTAGGATCCGTTTCTAGGATACCCTATAGATGCACCATGAAATCTTTCATGATTAGTACAATGTATTAGTCCAAAAAAAGGAAATTTTAGCTTGTAAATGTTATTTTGTTTGTTCTTGAATAGTGTATTAATAGATGGGATATCAAAATTGGGTTTCTTGACATTCAAGAGTAGGTGACATAACATATGGAGGAGTTGAAGGGATAATGTGATGCAAGTGATATACAAGATCTAACTTTCTTCTGGCTAACCAAATTAATTATTGGATTTGATTCCACAGAGGGGGTGTCTAGAGATTCTGATGTCAAATGAGGTCCCAATGTTGGCTATCTCAAAAAAACCATTATAGTGCCCAAAATAATCATGAAGTAGTTATAGATGACATTCAAGTAGTTATAGATTCCAAAAATAGTCAATGTTGTTTGACTCGTGGGAGACTCGCAAGTTCTTATGAGTTTGTTGGAGTCTCCATCGAAATGAGTACTCAACTCAAACATGCCTAGAGATTTGAAAATCAATAGATTAGGACAAAGTTGTAGGGACTTGTGTGTGTCTCCCTTAAACATCTAAATTTGAACTAGCACTCAAAAATGGACTCCAAAGAAAATTTTGAGGGTCAAAACAAGTTGAAGGGTGAAAAAGGCCAAAATTGATGACAAAACCCTAAACTCAATGTTCATTATAAAACCCCTCTCATTTTAATCTCATATCTCATTGTTTCATTCTCTTACTCATAGATGTGTATGTGAGAAGTGGTTTAATATGTTGAGTGTGTTTGAGAGTTTGCAAAGGAGGGAAAAGAGGCTAGAATTGAAGGAAACAACCCTAAACTAAATGTTTAATAGAAGTCCCCTCTTATTTTACTGGCATATCTCATCATTTAATCCAGAAGGTTGATAGGAGAAAAAGATGGAATTGAAGCCAATATCCTAAACTCAATGTCCAATAGATATGCCCTCTCATTTTACTCTCATATTTTATCATTTCATTCTCTTATTTGTTGTATATGTGATTGTGAGGAGTGGTTTTATAGTTTTTGAAGGATGTTTATTTCATCATTGTAGGAGCCCTTATCTATTTTGAATTTATAATCATGGTATGAGTTATGTATTTTAATATTTGGAATCTATTTGTTGAACTTGGTACCATTTTTCAAAATTAATGGATGAGTTTGCAAATTTATTGGTGCCATTACTTTGCAATGGCACTATAATACCACTATTTCGATACACGATGTTGACTATGGAATGTAGTTCTGGTGTTAAAACCCTACTGTGGTTTATGGAAATCCTTGATCATTTTTAAATGGTTTTACTTAGTCAATTTATTTATTTCATTGTAAGGTTTAAAATTCTTGAACTATTTTTGTTGCTGATGGCAACCTTAGCTCTCTTTGCATGTTTGATGTGATGCGTTTGTTTTTTTAAAAGAGGCCATAATGGCGTGGCCCAATATTTGCTTTAATAGTGCATCCTGTGAATTTGTAGGGTTTGTATTTTCAATTCCCAGTGTGTGTAAAGGCTTATGGTATTTTGTTTAAGAATTCGATAGTGTTGTATTGTTTTTCTAGGGGTTTAATTGTATAACTCATTTCTCTCCCAGCTGGGGCTTTATGTGATTTGATCCTGGGTTGATCGTTGGATGGGATTGAATGTTTATTAATGTGGATACTTTTTAAGTGACATTAAATATTATTAATAATTTTTTAATGCTCTATGCCAGAGCGTATGAGATTTGATGTAGGTAATTTGTTATTCAATTTATGGTTCTATTTAAAACATATTTTATTTTAATGTTTGTGTAGTTAGTGGTGGCTATAGGTCAATATTTAACAAGATTTGATGCTGGAAAGTGTATAAGTTTTTGTTTTAATAGGTTGAAACATTATTCCTCCTCATTTCATGGATAGGATCTCGGTCCTTGCATATGGAATTATGGTAATTTTGTTTGTTAATTTAAAATTGGTAATTGTTATACATAGATACGTTATATGTATTTGAGGTTTGCGTTTACTGGAAAATGTAATATGCCAATGTTGTGTTAGCTTATGCATTTGAGTTTGTTTAAAGGTATCCAATCAGTGGTTTAATGTTTATGAATATGTTTTAATGTTATCATTAAAGAATACACTGACTTTATTTAACATTAGGTTTACTTAGATAATGTTGTTTAATATGTGTTTTATTATTTGAGCAGAGTTTATTTAATTTTTTTGTTTAATTATTTAGTTCTATTTAAATCTCATTTATTTAAATTTATTTAGAAGCTAGGGATTGAATATAGACTAAAAACTTTAACATATACTATTGAAACTAGTTAAATATAAGTCTAATAGAAATTTAACCATAGAATCTATCTAAGAATTTAAAGGCTTAGTTTCAAATTAAGCAAATGAAACAACCTGAAGCGTGTATTAAAACTGGAAAGTAAAATTCCAGATCTTTAATCCATTGAATAATAACTATAAGTACAACTTGTAAATATAATTAATATAACTTGAAAAATGTAGAAACCTCATACCTATAACCATTCATCTTGTTAATGGCTAAAAACCCTGCACACTTAAACATATAAAATTATTAAATGGCTAGCGATTTCTGACTTTAGATCTGATAACCGGATAAATTTGGAACTACGACGTTCCTCCCAACCATGACCCTGAACCATTCCTGGTTCTAATACAAATACCCCTGGGCTCGCTCCAACATGCAAGTGATGTAGAGCTCCTAAAGGTGACGGTTTTGCTATTTGGAATATCAGGCTCTATATAAGAAATATTTCTTTTGGAAAATGATCTCCAAAACTATTCAAGAATAATGATGAGATCCCCGAAGCCTTCTTTTTGCTTCGGTCTTTATAGAAAATCTTCTAGAAAAGGCAATTTGTTTTAAGCTTCAGTTAAATCAAGAATTTATTACTTTCTTGAAAATGATCTTTAATTGATTTATATGGATTTAATAGTTATTTTGTATAGCTTAGGAACCTTTTTCTAGTTCCTAATTGAACTTTAGAATAGAATATATATTTTATCATTTTTGTTAATAATAAATACATAGAGTCTTTATTTATCCTGTTAGTTATATTTATTTCCTTATATATATATAATTATTTTATTCATAATATATATTAACTTTACATATTATATTTAATATTTATTTATGCATCATATAAGATAGTCTTAATTATTTGATGTTTCCCTTAGCTTGTACACTATTTATTTTATCAATGCCTTAGGTAGGGTTGGTCAAGTAAGTTAGGAAACTATAGATCATCCTTGCATGTTGGATTACCTTGTCTATCATGGTAGTTCTTCTAGTCCCCGATGAGAAGTAGATTTTAAGTTTCATTTAATCAACTCAAAATAATTATGATAAGGGTGGGTTCTATTTACATTCATTCTCACTCAACACACTTTATTTCAGTAACTCCTAACGCTATTCAGAGCCCAACCTCAACACTATTAATTGGGAGTTACACTTAGTGAAATTTTAGAGCCTCACACTCAAGAATAATGCTAGGATGTACTTGTATAATACACCTAGGCATACAATGATCAAGGATCCAATGCCAAAGATTATTCTCAACATCAATTTGGAATGCTCCAGAGATTATGCCCAACACTTCCAATCTTATAACTCATGTGCTCCAGAGCTTATGCTCAACAAAAAATCTCATAACTCATGTGTTCTAGAGCTTATCCTCAACAAAAATTCTCATAACTCATGTGTTCCAGAGGTTACGCTCAACACAAAATCTCATCACTCATGTGCTTAAAGGATTATACCCAACACATTATAGAACTCAATCATGCATTCAATATTTTGTACATTTCATCACAATAATAATCTGAGTATATGTATTAAGTATGATCACATAATAATGCATGTAGTACGTCGTACCATGACAATATTCCTTGTCCATCAGGGTCCACGCCCAACATATATAATCATATACAAGATAAAAAAACATGTGCATTGGCTTACGCCGAATACATATAACTAATCATCAAAACTCATGTCCAGTGGAGAATACACCCGATATACAAACATAAAAATAAAAATAACTCATATGCAATGGGTCTCATGACCAAAATAGTTAAGGTAAAAATTTAGGATATTACATCCCTCCCTACTTAGAACAACACCGTCTTGGTGTTCTAGGGACTAGAAATGAAGTCATAAAACAAGGTGGGGTATGCGTATATCATGGTGGCTTCATTCTCCCAAGTGGCCTCATCAGCTCAAAAGTGATTCCATTGCACTTTCAAATGGACTATGGTTCACTTCCTGAGTTGTACTTCTCTTTTGTCCAGAATATGAAGTGGTTTGGGTACAGATTCCCATTCAGGTTTAACCTATAGAAAGGACCAATAAATAACATGTTTAGTATCATATACATATTTATTCAATAATGATGTGTGAAAAACATTATGAACCTTTATATGAGAAGGTATATGACACTAGCCCTCTCTTGGCCAGTATCTCAAAGGGTCTGCAAAATATGAGTGCCATCTTTCTGGATCTTCCCAGGGTCAATGAAATTCTCTTCTCTTTTACTTTTAAGTAAACATGTTTGTCGATCTGGTAATATTTATCTTTTCTTTTCTTATCTGCATAACGTTTTTGGTGGTATTGCTCTTCCTTGAGATTCTATTGTACTTTAATGACTAACTGTTCTAGTTCTTTTAGTAAGTCTGGCCCTAACGTGATCCGGTCCACCTAGCTATCCCAATTCACTGGTGTCCTACACTTGATTCCAGCAATAGAGTACCTCGAAGTGAATCATCTTGGCAGAAGTTTAGTATTCGTTGTTATATGCAAACTATGAGAAGTGTAGAAAATCCTACCACTTTGTGGAATTGTTCACAACGTACATTATAAGCATGTCTTCCAAAATATGGTTTACCCGTTCTGTCTCACTATCTATCTGTGGGTGGTAGGAAGTACTAAAATTTAACCATGTCTCTAAACCAGAGAATAAAGATATCCAAACGTTACTAGTAAATTTCATGTCTCAATCCGAGATGATTGCCTTGTATGTCCCATGAAATCTAAAAATCTATTTTAAGAATATGTCGACAATGTGAACTTCCTTGTAAGTTGAATTAACTGGGATAAAGTGTGTTTCTTTAGATAAGTTGTCAACTACTACAAAGATGGAATCATTCTACTTCTTTCTTTTTGGTAGACATGTAATAAAATCCATACTAATAACCTCCCACTTCCATTTTAGAATGGGTAATGGTTGTAGTAATCCTGAAGGATGTTGGTGCTCAACTTTTCCTAGCTGACATTCTTGACATTTTGTGATGAATAACGCTATGTTGGTTTTTAAATTAGGATAGAAAAAGTGTTTCTTTACTTCTGATATCATCTTTTAATATCTTGAATGCCCCAAGTAGGGATTCTGATGTAACTCCGTTAGGATGTTGGACCCGATGTCTCCTCCTTACAGCATATACATTCTCTCTTTGGACCACAATAGTTTGGTAAACTCCTCTTGTCGTTCAGATCCTATCATGAAAATATGAATCAGTTTTTCTCAAAGTTACCTCATATAACATATGAACTCGTTGACTTAAAGCATCAATGATTTAATTCGAAGTAGTAATCGCTAAGGAAGGCCAACCATATGACCTTCCTAGCATTTAGATTTGGTTGGTTGAACAAATAATTCTGAATCATGTTTTCTGTATTCAAAAGAAACTTCTTCCCCATGAGGTAGTGTCTCCACATCTTCAAGGCGTGGATAATGGCTACTAGTTGAAGATCATGGGCAGGATAATTTTGTTTGTGTTCCTTTAATTTTCGTGACTCGTAATAGGTTGCATAATCATTATGCATGAGGACTCCACCAATTCCTACATTTCTCGCATCTATGCAAACAACTAAATCCCCATCGGGATCCGCAATTTGTAGTATCGGTGCACTAGTCAGGCATTTTTAAGCTACTAAAAACTTTCCTCGCATTTGGTTGTCCACAAAAACTTGTTTTCCTTTTTTTGTAAGGAGTTCATGGGATAGGAAATCCTCAAACATTTCTCAATGAAATTTTGATAGTAACCTGCTAATCCCAAAAATTACCTAATGTCTGTGACATAGGTAGGGGTAGGCCAATCCTTTATGGCTTTAATATTTCCTGGGTCGACAACTATCCCTTTCTTAGAAATGATGTGACCTAGGTATGGTATATGTGGTTTGTAAAACCCACATTTGATAAACTTAGTGTAAAGTTGGTGTTCCCTTAAGACTTGTAGTACTATGCGGAGATGCTCCTCATGTTCTTCTCTACTCTTCGAGTAAACTAGTATGGAATCTATAAACACCAATACAAACTTATCTAGGATAAAGATATTGTTCATGATGCACATAAAAATTGTCAGTGCATTGGTTATCCCAAAAGGAAATACTACAAACATGTAATGGCCATATCAAGTTAGAAAGGTCATTTTATGTATATTTTCATCACGGATACGTACCTGATGGTATCCGAACCGTAGGTCGATATTTGAAAAGATCTTTTCTCCTATGAATTGATCATACAAGTCATCGATACTAGGGAGTGGGTAATAGTTCTTGATGGTCATCTTGTTAAGTTGGAGGTAATCGATTCACATTCACACCGTATCATCCTTCTTCTTCATGAAAAGTATAGGGACTACCCAAGAGGACACACTAGGTTGGATATAACCCTTCTCAATAAACTCGTGTAACTGTAACTTGAGCTCTACCAATTTTGGTGCTCTCAAGAAATATGGGGATTTCGAAGCTGGTGCTGACCCTGGGGTCAGTTCTAGAGAAAAATATAAGTCTCATTTTGGTGGTAATTCCAATATTTCCTGAAAAAATACTGTAACACCCCGGTTTTGACCCCAATTGCATTAAATATATATGATGTAGATATTTTAATTAATAATGGTGTGGAACTAAATATGAAAGCCCCACCTTTGATTTGTCATTTTATGTTTCGGTGATTAAGATCAATACCAATGGTATTTTTTGCTAGCCCACAGATTATAATTTTGGAAGTCATGTAAATATGCAATTTAATTAAAAACCCACAACCAGCTATGTCATTGAAACAAATAATGAGATGGGGGCATGATTTCCTAAGGATAAGGGGGGGATGTTTAACCTTGATCCATTTGGGAAAATCCATGTGTCAAAAGGGAAAACCCATCAAAACTGTCAACTACCCATTTCTTGTCGTTTTCCCTGAATCTTTTATTTCTGCCAGAATTTGGTTGAGGTCGTTATTGCATGGGAATGGGAAGAGTATGGGAAAGAAATTTAATTGGGTAGAGCACCATTTTTGAAAAATGTGTTCTGACTTCATGGACAATAAAACACCCAAAAACGTATGCCCATTCCCTCATGCATTCACATTTTCATCTTCCCTCATGTTTTGGGGAGCAAGGGGGGGGGGCTTTTTTTTATCCATCCTTCATTCACGTGGAGATCTAAGGCAGCTAAACTATCCCGAGTTTTTATCCTTCAAAATTTTCAATTTTTTGATTCCTCATTGTGCATTCCCATTCCATCATCTAGCTCTCACTGAAACATTGTGGTCCATTATGATCATTCTCTATTCCATTATGTTCATGCACACTGTATGTTTGTCCTTCTTGTAGAACCGTGTTTTGTTCTTCCTCTCAGTCCTCCATCCTATTTTTTTCTCCTGCATGATTTTTTCATTTGTTTTTCATTCTCCCATGGATGGAGAACATTTTTGGAAATTCCCAACAGATTGAGGAGGGAACCACAATTTCAGAGTGTTTGTTGAGCCGTCTTCACCCACATGAAGCTATTGAACATTCTAGGAATTTGTTTTGGGTCATAGGGTTGTTGTTCCCCAATTTCCATTGTTGTTTTGGTTTCCATGATGTTTTTGATTCATATCTAGAACTTACATTTTGTTGTGTAGTGCATCCCTGTGTTGGCTTGGCTAAGTAAGTCCAAGAATCCATCTGTTAGTGGGATGGATGTGTTTGGATGTGGTTATTGGCTTGAATGTGGGTGTTCAACCTTCCTGTGTGTAAGTCTGTGTCCCCTAGTTCCCTGTGGAAATCA
The DNA here is from genome assembly GCA_001517045.1 of Pseudotsuga menziesii. NCBI lineage: Eukaryota > Viridiplantae > Streptophyta > Pinopsida > Pinales > Pinaceae > Pseudotsuga > Pseudotsuga menziesii. The sequence continues at coordinate 121,113 of LPNX010855477.1, forward strand.
TTCCCAGCTTGGGGGTGGCAGTGATGCTAAGAGAGTAAGGAGCACACTTGCCTATGGTTGGATGGAACATTGCAACGACATAGCTAGTTGTGGTACAAGATTCTTTCAAGATAAGTATTCTTGTCTATGTTTAACTTTGCAATTGTATTTTCTTGTAAATGATCATGAACATGTTAACTTCTTGAACAAGATGAATGTTGGTTGTTTTATGAGTATGAACATCATGTAAGTGTTGAATAAAATTTATTGCTTCCGCTGTAGATTGCATTATGCACCTGTAAATATTTTTATGTTTAATGCATTTTTAAACTACGTTATGGGGCTTAGATTGCCCAGATTGGTTATGGATTGAATGACCAAATATGTCCAAGACTTCTTTCAAGGCTGAATTTTCTGGAAGAAATATTCATTTCTACAACTTCTGGGATGCGGGATGGGGATTCACAGATCTCTATTTATGCAAGATTACTTTCTACAATGGGTTATTCTGCATGCGGGATGTGGCTTTTCCGATCACTATTTCTGCAACATTCCTTTCCGCAACGGGATCCTCCATATGCGGGATGTGGGATCGCAATTTCCATATTTCCCTGATTCTGAAAAATCAAGCTTTTTGCACCGTTGATTCTTGCAGGTTGATTCTTAGCTATTGATCTATGTCCAGATGCAGAACAGATTGTGACCATCATTTTTTGTCACAATTTTTCTTCATCGTTCGATCTCCTCTGAGATCTTTCTTCGTAGATCAACGAATTGATCATTGACAATATCAATTTCTCTACTGTTGGGAAGTTGGATAATTTATACGCAAACTTGAATAGAGTGAATGCACGATGAATTCATGCCTTTATATATTTTTGCAACAAAAAAAAAATCAGCAATCCATTAGATTACATATAGGATTCAATAAACTTCGAGCTAGATGCTCTCGCATCAATCAGAGCGAGTAGTTATGGTCATGCTCTCTCTCTAGTGGATGGGTGGGGATGGGACAATGTAGTATCAGAGCTATTGGTTACAACATTGGGCCCAAATGGGCCAAGTTGAACATATAAAAATGGAAAAGAATACCTAGGTTGTGATTTGACAGAGCTGCTGGTTGCAGCATTGGTATAAATGTGCCAAGGAAATTGGTTGCAGAAAGAAAACTAAAGCAAGAAAGAGTATTATTTAGTAGAATTGCTAAACTTAGAAAACCCAATGAAATGCACCATGATCATGATCTGAGTTCTACTACGATCTTGATCGTTCATGCCTGCAATAAGCAGTTGGTAAGTAATTGTTTGAATTTCTGAGATTGACTAACAAATGATGTTGTTAACACATTTTGTAGATTCATAGTGCATATTGAAGAATTGATATTGGTCTGACCAAGGAGGTCAAAGAAGATCAATGACAAGAAACTTAACAGCATGGATGATGCACAAGATCCATGTGGACACAGGAAACATGCTATGGGGGGAAATCCAAGAGACCCACAAGGGGGCAGGAAGCCACTCCAATGTTGGAGATGTGGAGGATCCCATTTGCATTGAATTTGTCCACAGGGGGAAGGGTATGTAAGGTCAGCTTAGAATATCCAAGGTCATGGAACTGAAGCTATTGGAATATGGGAACTAGATAGTTCCTCAGATGTTGCAGTGACCATAAGAAGCCTAAGGTAAGAGTTGTAGGATTGAAAAGAAGAAAATAAAAGGTTCGTCAAGGATTTGGTAGAGAAAAACCAGTTGACTACAACCATGCTACATAGTTTGGCAGATCTCTAAAGGCAGCTAAAATTTGGGCATCACATAACAGAGACAAAAGAGAGTAAGATAAATTACCATGAGAAGAATAAGTTGTTTAACCCAAGAAAGAAAGGTTTAAACGTTCTCACCTCCTGAAGCAGCAAAGGTAACCATCACAAGCTATGATTGAGCCCGCCAGAGTGATGAGGGAAAATCTAAAGGAACCACTCAAGTGTTGGGGATGTAATGGACCCCATCTGCGCAGGAATTGTCCACATGAGAATAGGAATGAGGGTCAAGTCCCTAATAGCCAATAAGCTGAAACTATGGATCAAGAAGAAGGGATCATTCCTAAACTTTGTGCAGTGTTAGAAGACCACCAGGAATGTCATAACTCAACTATGGTGCAAGTTGAGGGTGAGATTGTTGAATGAACTGTTTCTGTTTTGATTGAACCTGGATCGACTCATAGCTATATCACCCTTAGAATTGTTGAGATGTGCACTTTGAAGAAATTAAAGAATAGAAGATCATGGTTAGTCCAACTATCCATTGGAATCAAGAAGAAGGTCAACAAGGTTGTAATGAAATGTCCATTGGTCATGGATGGGTTATTCACCTATGTAGATTAGAATGTTCTACCACTTGGATCATATCATGTCCTCATTGGAATGGATTGGTTGGAAGCACATAGAGAAAATCTTGATTGTTACAACAAGACTTTTGAGTGCTTGGATGAAGAAGGAAACCTGAGGGTTGTGAAAGGATTTCTAGAAGTGATCTCTGGAAGGAAGTCTTCAGCAATGCAGCTGAAGAAGTTCTATGGGAAATGTTGCAGAGTGTGTGGAGCTCATGTTTTGGAGGAATAAGAGTACGATAATCCTATGTTGGGGGGATTTCATATGCTACAAGAATTCAAGAATGTTCTTCCTAATGAAATTCCAAGGCTTTCTCCAAAGAGTGACATTAATTTTACCTTTCAGTTTATGCCTGGAGCAACACGAACGTCCCACATGCCCTGTAGGATGAAAGTACCAGAAATGCTAGAGCTCAAGATGCAGTTGCAAGAGTTGTTGAAAAAGAGGTATCTTAGACAAAGTGTGTATCCTTGGGGAACACCATTCCTTTTTGTGAAAAATAAATATGGTACACTCTGGGTGTGTATTGATTATAGCCAACTCAACAAAGTCACTATGAAGGACAAATATCCTTTTCCTAAAATTGATGACCCCTTTGATCAAATGAGTAGAGCAAAGGTGTTTTCCAATATTGACTTCGGGTATGATTACCATCAAGTATGGATCAATGATGAAGATGTTCATAAGAAAACCTTCAGAGAAAGGTATAGATATTATGAGTTGGTAGTGGTACCATTTGGGTTCATAAATGCACCAGCTATGTTTATATGCCTCAGGAAAAATATTTTCAGTAGGTACTTGGGAAAGTTTCTTCTCATTTTCCTTGATGACATTCTTACTTATTCAAAGGATGAGGAAAAACATGTGGAACAGTTTATGATGACTTTGAAATTGCTTAGGAAGCATCAACTGTATGCAAAGTAGAGAAACTATGACTTCTACAAAGATAGAATTCATTATTTGAGTCAAATTATCTTAGATATATATGTAGACCCTGAAAGAGATTGAGGCCTTGATGAGTTGGCCTGCTCGAAGAAAGTTAACAGATGTAAGAGCTTTTGTGAAACTTGCAAGATACTACAGGAGGCTCACTGAAGGATATTTTGTAGGAAAAATTGAATCTATATATAAGTTGAGGAAGCCTGCATGTGAACATGTAGTTCCATGAGAAAATGGCCTTTCCTAAAGACTGTAGGTAGAATAACCTAAGCAAAGAAGTCTGGTTGTACCCACTGAAACCAAGGCATGAAAATGCCATGTTCTATGAGAAGGATCTCATGACCAAAATATAACTTTTGAACAAAATAGATTTTGAACTTCAAATTTTAAATTTTGTTGATGTTTGTTAATTAAAAATTACTAACTATTTGGCTTATCTAAAATGGTGTCAAGATGACATGTTGTATGTGAATGTATAGGTTTTGAGAAGCATGTGTAAGTCAAGGATGAGTACTCCCCACTTCCAAAATCCAAACAATATGAGCATGATCTCATGGTTACAAAAATCTATTTTTCTGTGGGAAGCAGGATTGTGAATTGAAATTTTGATTTAACTATCAATGTTATTGATCATTTGATAATGGGAAATTTATTCATGCATGAAATAGATTTGAAAATCTATGATTGAAAATTTTATGATGACATCTCATATGATCTGCATGCTTATATGTGACACATGTGAGATGATGAAAATATGTACTTGTTGGACATGGCTCCTGGGAAGGATGTACTTGGATACATAGCTTCTCGTAGGGATGTGTTTGGAATAGGTTTGAACACCTATGGTTGAATTTATTTTTTATGATGACATCTGAACTGCATGCTTATATGTAACACAAGTGAGATGATGGTGGTCTGCCCTTGGAGTACATATATTCTTGGGAGGATGTTTTTGAGAAAGATGGCTCCTCTGGGAGGATGTACTTGGGTACATAGTTTCTCTCCCCTTGCTAACTAGGCACCGTTATGCATCACTAGGGACGCCCATGGTGTAAGACATCTAGTTAGACTTCTTTCCACACACATTCACGCCATAAGGGGACTGTCACGAGAGTGGGGGCTCCATGAACAGAATAACCCCTGGGTATTATGATGTCTAGAAAAGAAGTGCCTGAGCATTGGTAAGAACTTGGAGGAGGTGTTGGGACCTTAAGCTAGAGCTTTCATTAAGCACCCAAGGAGGTGTTGGGCTCTGAAGTGGGGATGACTAGATCTCAGTTGAGAGATTCTACACAGATAAGTATTTGATTACTTGGAAAATCCTTATTGATTTTCTGTAATTATACATATGCATATGACGCGGTCCATATTTTGGAAAATCTTCTTAAAGGTTGCATCTTATAGAAATAAATATGACAAGTTAGTTGATTCATTTTGTTGTGTGGAAAGGAAGTTCCTGAGCTTGGTGAGCACATGGAATAGGTGTTAGACTCTAAACAAGAGCTCCCTAATCTCAGTTGAGAGATGCTACACAGATAATGCCTTAAGAAGAGCTTCCATTAAGCACCCAGAGAGGTGTTGGGATCTAGAGTAGGGCTACCAGATCATGGTTGAAATAGGTTATATAGATAAGTATTTGGTTTACTTATCAAACTTTTGTTGTTGTTGATTTTCTATAAATATACATGAGCATATGATGTAGCCACATGTGGTTGTGAAAATCTTGTTATAGATTACACCTTATAGGAATGAATCTGACATGTGAATTAATTTGTTGTTGTGTCAGGAAAGAGGGGGGTCACCGAGCTTGGTGAGCACCTAAAGGGAATTTTAGGCTCTGAAGTAGAGTTGTTAGATATCAGTTGAAAGATATTTTTAGGTGATCCAAGGCTTGCAGAAATTTGGCGACCCTTTAATGCACACCCAGGTGTGGGGTGGGGCAGGGTTGTGAGTGCCATGGTCGCATTAAGCTAGTCGGACACTTGTGGAGCCAAAAGGAGATACGCATGCATATAAGTATTTGGTTCACTTGGAAACTTTTTGTTGATTTTATGTCAATATAACTGTGCATGTGATTCATCTATGACTTTTGAAAAATCTTGTGAATACTAACATGAGAATTGACTCATTGCTTGGGGCTTGAGCATAGGTATTGCTGGTTTCGAAATAAATTGGAAATGTTCCAAGCTGAGAAGAAGGATTCTCCAAGACCCAGAAAAAGATCATGTGGTGTGTACTAATGCATTCAATCAAGGACTTGGAGGAGTTCTAGGTCATACCATTGGATGGGTAAAGGTGCAGAGGAAGCCTGACGGTCCTCATACAACTACATGGGAGTTGTAGGATGCCATGTGATTGGCACATCCATTTTGTTCAATTTTGTAAAGAAATGAGGAAAGTGATGTTGAAGGGGGAGGGGAATGTAACACCTTGGTTTTGACCCCATTTTCATTAATTGTATATGATGTAAATATTGTAATTAATCATGGTGTGGAGCTAAAGGAAAAATCCCCACCATTGATTTAGCATTTTATTTTTTGGTCATTAAAATCTATGCCGATGGTATTTTGTGCTATCTGTCACATTATAATTTTGGACATCATGTAAATATGCAATTTAATTAAAAACCCACAACTAGCTAGGTCAATGCAACAAATAATGAGATGGGGTCATGATTTCCTAAGGAAAAGGGGGGGGGGGTGTTTAACCTTGATCCATTTGGGAAAATCCATGTGTCAATAGGGAAAACCCATCAAAACTATCAACTACCCATTTCTTGTCTTTTTCCCCAAATATTTTATTTCTGCCAGAATTTGGTTGCGGTAGTTATCACATGGGAATGAGAAGAGTATGGGAAAAAAATCGAATTGGGTAGAGCACCATTTTTGAAAAATGTGTTCTGACTTCATGGGAAAGAAAACACCTAAAAACATATGCCCATTCCCTCATGCATTCACATTTTCAACTTTCCTCATGTTTTGGGGAGTAGCAGGGGGGGGGGCATTTTTTGATCCATCCTTCATTCACGTGGAGCTCTTAGGAAGCTAAACTGTCCTGAGTTTTTATCCTTCACATTTTCAGTTTTTTTATTCCTCATTGCGCATTCCCAGTCCATCATTTGGCTCTCATTGAAACATTGTGGTCCATTATGATCATCCTCTATTCCATTATGTTCATGTGCATTGTGCGTTTGCACTTCTTGCAGAACCGTGTTTTGTTCTGGATTGTTCTTCCTCTTAGTCCTCCGTCCTTTGTTTTTCTCCTACATGATTTTTGCATTTGTTTTTCATTCTCCCATGGCTAGAGAATCATTTCTGGCAATGCCCAGAGGATTGAAGAGGGAACCACAATTTCAAAGTGGTTGCTCAGCCATCTTCACCCACGTGAACCTATCAAACATTCTAGGAAGTCGTTTTTGGTCATAGGGATGTTGTTCCCATATTTCCATTGTTGTTTTGGCTTCCATGATGTTTTTGATTCATACCTAGAACTTGCATTTTTTGTGTATTGCATCCCTGTTTTGGCTTGGATGATTAAGTCCAAGAATAAATCTATTAGTGGGATGAGTTTTTTTGGATGTGGTTATTGGCTTTACTATGGGTGTTTGTCCTTGCTATGTGTAAGTCGGTTTCCCCTAGTTCCCCATGGAAATCACGCCCAGGTCGAGGGTGGCAGTGATGATGAGAGAGTAAGGAGCACACTGGCCTATGGTTGGGTGGAACATTGCAGCGACATAGCTAGTTGCGGGACACGATTCTTTCAAGATAAGTATTCTTGTCTATGTTTAACTCTTCAAATGTATTTTCTCATAAATGATCATGAACATGTTAACTTCTTGAACAAGATGAATGTTGCTTTTTTATGAGTATGAACAACATGTATGTGTTGAATAAAGTGTATTGCTTCTATTGTAGATTGCATTATGCACCTGTAAATATTTTTATGTTCAATGCATTTTTAAACTACATTATGGGGCTTAGATTGCCCATATTGGTGATGGTATGAATGACCAAATCTATCCAAGAATTATTTTAAGGTTGAATTTCCTAGCAGAAATTTTCCTTTCTGCAACTTGCGGGATGCAGGATGCAGGATGTAGTTTCAAATATCTCTATTTCTACAACTTTCCTTTCTACAACGGGCTATTATTCATGTAGTATGCGGGATGAAGCTTCGGAGATCTCTATTTCCACAACTTTCCTTTCCGCAATGGGCTATTTTGCATGCGGGATGTGGTATGCCGGATCACAATTTCCATATTTACCCAATTCCAAAAACTCAAGCTTTCTGCATCATTGGTTCTTGCAGGTTGATTCTCAAACATTGATCTATCTCTAGATGTGGAATAGATTGTGACCATCATTTTTCATCGTGATTTTTCTCCGCCATTCGATCTCCTCTGAGATCTTTCTTCGTAGATCATCGAATTGATCAACGACAAGATCAATTTCTCTATTGTTGGGAAGTTGGAGAATTTATACATAGACTTGAATAGAGTGAACAAAAGATGAATTCATGTCTCTATAGATTTCTCAAAAAACAAATTGGGAATCCATCAAATTACATACATAATTCAATAAAATTGAGCTGGATGCTCTTGCATCAATCAGAGCAAGCAGTTATGCTCACACTCTCTCTCCAGTGGATGGGTGGGGACATGAAAAATACATCCTTAAATTCCATGACAACCAAAAATACCTTGATTTGTTGTTCTCTTTCAGCTTCTACATCTTTGATGTTTACTACAAAAATTTTGCAGCCCTTCCTATTACACTTGTTTGCTTGTAAGGAATATATTTGTCTAACAAAAACCTTCTTGGGTATGCCTTCAATATTTGTTTGAGTCCCTTGGTTATCCCTGCACAATATTTACTTGTTTAGAAAATCAAGCATGACATGGTGTCTTTCCAACTATTCCATGCCGATAAGTACATCATACGATCCTAAGGATAAAACATTTAAATCTACCTTAGCCAAAAAACCATTTATGTCTACTTCAGAGTGTCTCACTAGTTCTGAAACCTTTCTTTTTGTACTAGTGGTTAATTGTACTAGCCATGGTTTCTCATGTTTTACTTTTTTTATTTTACACATTTCGACAACCTTCGATGATACATAGCGTTGACAAGCACTAGGATCAATCAAAATCAAAATAGAAGTGTTTGAAACCTTATGTTCTATTTCGACCATAGTGACTTGATGATTTGCTTATTTCCCATCAAGTGTTGCATAGATCCTAGGTGTCCTAGCCATGTCCTCTATCGTTGGGTATTTCTGTACATTGTGTAAGAATCCATTAGTATTGTTTGGAAAATCTCTAACACAATGGTGTCCTTGGAATTTACAATAGTTAACTTATAACGTGGCATCCTTGGCTTCTCTAATTTCCGCTGGTTTCTTGGTATTTGGTGTAGGCACATTTTTTCTTTGCACCTATCTTGTTAAAATTTCTGTTAGCCAAAAAACTGTTGTTCTGATTTCTGTAAGGCGGTGGTTTAAAAATACGTTTTTAGTTGTCCGAGAATATCATAGACCTGTCTCGAATTCTATTTATGTTTTTGTGTCTTAGTTTTCCATGCCCATAACAAAGCCTAGCTTTGTGTAAGGTAGTGTCCAAATATTTGGGCATGTCAAACTCATTTCTCTCTCGAAAATTTGGAGGAAGACACCCCAAAAACTGTTGTATCTTCACCTTTTCGTCCTTTATGTAAGGCAATAATGTAACATATCCAAGAATATTTTGATAATGGCCTCCATGGTCATGGAGCCCATCCTCAAATCATGAAATTATTTCACTTTCCTATCAAAGAATCTCTTAGACATGTATTTCTCTTGAAATATTTTGTGAAAAATACTCCATTTGATTTCTTTTACTTCATCCTTTTTGGTATGTTTTAGGTCTCTCCACCATCTAGCTTCTTTTCCATTTAAATTATAAATGGTCAGCCAGGATTTCATCTCACTAGAGTATTTGTTTACTCGAAAGTATTGTCTCATACCTAGGATCCATTCTTTATCCTTCTCCCCAGTATTCATCTCTCTTTCATAGGTTGGGGATTTTATCTTACAAAATTCTCCTTGGAGGTTGTCATCATTTTTCTACCTCTTTCTGTAAGGATAAAGTGAATTATCACTGGAAAGACTATGATAATCTCTTTTTGGAAGCTCAGGTGTGTGTTCTTCTCTTCCCTCTTCCTTTGGACTGTGGGTCCCTTCACGATGTTAATATTCCTTGAATTTATTGGTTGAATGAGTATGTTGTCCATGAGTTTTTACTGCCATCATGCTCTGAAGAAAAGCTTCATTGATTTCTCTCTGTTTTTTTCTCTCATTCATGTTATCGTCTTTGAAGCTTTGTAAGTCTGCTTGTAGAATTTATATGTTTTTCATTAGATTGAATTTTAATTCCACCACTAGTTCTTCTTCCTATGTTGGGGAATTTAGATTTCCTTACCGGTTGTTGTCCTCTTCTGGATTCATTATCTGGATTGTTCCTCAATCCTGCAATTAAAGAATTTAGTAACAAATAATTTTCTGTTACTTCACAAAATTTAAAATACATTTTTGAAATGTTAATTTTCTGCAATGGATGCTCAGTAGCACCCATTAGGTCTCTTAGTGTTTGAAACTAAGCTCTAATACCACTTGTAATGTCCCTAAAATCCATAAATAAATAAATAAATTCGTAGGCTAATAATGCTCCTAAGATATTAAGGACATATTCTTTTTGCTGTAGAATTATAACTTGATAAGGATTAAGCCTAAGTCTGTTGTTGTTTTCCTGGTGTATGATTTATGTATGAAAATGATATTTACATGTCATTATTCTATATTATGATGTGCTTGTAGTTATGTACATGTTTATCTAGTTTATTGACGCTGCTGATGTTATTTTGTTCATGTTTTTTTTTCATGATACATTATCTAGTTCTTATTTGTTTAAACAAAGAGGTTGACTTACATTTGTATGTAAAGGGGAGGAGTGGCAGGTTCCCTAACAACTCACTCGAAAAGGTAAGGAATCCTACGATACTGGGCTTACTTAATTCTCTGCAAACTAATGCATGGTGTACCTATCTTACTGTAGGAGACTTGCCTATAAAAATATGCTCATAAACATGACAAATAAAGGACATAGCACCTACAACTCACTAGTACTATGCGATAATGCCTTTGTCAATGTAATGAAAGCCTATGATCACAACTTAAGCTCAACTATAGGAGGAAGGGATTTGAGCCTAAATGTAAAAATGTATGTTTTGAAACTATGGTGGAGGGGGTGTATAGTTTAATGGGAAGATATGTGCATTTAGAAACTATAGATAGGGGGGTTTTATTTGAAACTAGATGGAGGCTAGGTTGGTGCCTTTAATGAGCCCATGTAATGGGAATGCTCAAGCCTTAACCCTTCCACTACAGTTTTTCACTTGTCATTTTCTATGTGTTTTTCATTTGGTGTTTGATGGGGGCGATGCTCCAGCGTTGCAACTACACAAATTGTGTTGGGTTTACCGTGTTGGCATGAAACCTCTAACATGTATGCAAGGATTCTAATGTAGTTTATCTTATTTATAATCTCATTGGGTTTTGATACATATTGCATACTTCTCATGGTTCCCTAGTTTTATTTTGTAGATTTAGGGATCAACGCGAGTGCTCTGCAATGTTTTAGATAGGACTTGGTTGACTTGCACAAATATGGGTAAGACCATGTGGAAGGGGCATTTACCCAATTGCTTGGTCATTTATATTGTTGCACGGTTTCTATGTTACGAAGTGTAAATGACCACCCTGTTGTGTTTTGTGTGGGTTTGGGGGAATGATGATAGTAATGTTTTTGTTTTAATATCTTGTAGGTTTTGGATTGGGGAATCCCAACTCATTTGAGCATTTTGTTCCAAGAGGATACTGTGTAAACTCTTACGACATTGTAATGGATAAAAGCAACGGAAATTTGGTTTAAAATGATTCCTCTCTATGTTTTGGTATGCTACGAGCTCTGTGATTTTTAATGGATGAGTTTGTAAAATTATCAGTGCCATTGATTTCCAATGGAACTACGATACCACTATTTCGATACTCGATGTTGAATATGGAATGTAGTTCGGGCGTTAAAACCCTACTGTGGCTTATGGAAATTCTTCGTAGTTTTTAAATGGTTTTACTCTATCAATTTATTTATTTCATTGTAAGGTTTTAAATTCTTGAAATCTTATTGTTTCTGAGGGAAACCTTAGCTCTGTTTGCATGTTTGATGTGATGCGTTGGTTGTTTTAAAGGTGCTCGTAATGGCATGGCCCAAGATTTTATTTAATAGCACATCATGTGACATTTTAGGGTTTGTATATTTAATTCATGTGTGTACATGCTTATGGTATTTTCTTTAAGAATTTGATATTTTTTTATCGTTTTCCTTGGGGGTTTAATTGTAAAATTGGTTTATCTCTCAGTCAGGGCTTTATGTGATTCAATTCTAGGTCGATCGTTGGATGGGTTTGGATGTTTATGAATGTGGATACTTGTTAAGCATTACTAAATATTATTAATAATTTGTTTAACACTCTTAGCTAGAGTGCATGAGATTTGTTCTAGGTAATTTGTTATTCGATTTATGGTTTTGTTTATAATATATTTTATTTTACTATTTGCATAGTTAGTGGTGGCCTCTAGTCAATATTTAACAAGATTCGATGCTGACAAGTGTATAAGTTTTGGTTTTAATAGGGTGAAACATTATTCGTCTTGATTACATGGATAGGATCTCGGCCCTTGGATGAGGAATTATGGTAATTATGTTTCTTAATTTAATTTGTTAATATTTATATGTAGATAGGTTATATGTATTCGAGGTTTGCATTTGCTGGAAAATGTAATATGCCAGTGCCGCGTCAGCTTATGCGTTTGAGTTTTTTTAAATGGATTCAATCCCTAGTTTAATGTTTATGAATATGTTTTAATGTTTCAATTAAAGAATAAACTAAGTTTATTTAACATTAGGTTTAATTAGTTAACGTTTTTTAATATTTGTTTTATTATTTGAGCAGAGTTTAATTAATTTTTTTGGTTTAACTATTTAGTCCTGTTTGAATCTAGACTAAAAAATTTAAAATAAACATCTAAAACTAGTTAAATATAATTATAATAGAAATTTAACCCTAGAATCTATCTAAGAATTTAAAGGATAAGTTTCAAATTAAACAAATGAAATAACTTGAAGCATGTATTCAATTTGGAAAGTAAAATTGCATATATTTATTCCATAGAATAATAAATATAAGTACAACTTGTAAATATAATTAATATAACTTGAAAAATGTACAAACCTCATATTTGCAACCATTCATCTTGTTAATGACTAAGATCCGTGCACACTTAAACACACATAATTAGTAAAGCTCTAGATATTTCTGACCTTAGATCTGGTAACCAGATAAGTTTGGAACTACCACGTTCCTCCCAACTATGACCTGGAACCGTTCTTGGTTCTAATCTGGATCTCCCTGAGGTGGCTCAAACATGAAAGTGATACAGAGCTCCTAAAGGTGAGGCTTATGCTATTTGGAATATTAGGTTCTGTATAAGAATGATTGCTTTTGGAAAAGGGTCTCCAAAACTATTCAGGAATAATGATTAGATCCCCCGAGCCTTCTCTTGGCTTGGGTGTTAATAGAAAATATTCTAGGAAAGGGCACTTGTTTTAAACTTTAGTTAAATCAAGAATTCATTACTTTCTTGAAAATAATATTTAATTGATTTATATGGATTTAATAGTGATTTTGTTAAGCTTAGGAAGTTTTACTAGTTCCTAATTGAACTTTAGAATAGAATATTTACTTAATAATTTTATTTAATAATAAATACATAGACTTTTTATTTATTATTTTAGTTATCTTTATTTCCCTATCTATATATAGTTATTCTTTTATTCATAATATATATAAACTTTACATATTATATTTAATATTTATTTATGCATCATATAACATAGTCTTATTTATTTGATGCTTTCCTTAGCTTACACTATTTCTTTTATTAAGGCCTCAGGAAGGGTTAATCAACTAAGTTAGGAATCTCTATATCCTCCTTGCATGTTGGATAACCTCGTGTATCATGATAGTTGTTCCAATCCCCGATGAGAAGTAAATTTGGAATTCCATTTAATCAACTCAAAATAAGTATGGTAAGGGTATGTGCTATTCAGATTCATTCTCACTCAATACACTTAAATTCAGTAACTCCTAGTGTTATTCAGATCCAAGCTCAACACTATTAAATGGGCATTACACTTAGCGCAATTCTAATCAACAAAACTCATTAGCTTCCACTATACTAGCTATGAACATTTGTAAATTGCGCAACTACATCAATCGAGTTCATCCTATATGAATACGTTTAAGCAACAAGTTTATGTCAATAGGTCGATATAATCTATGATGAAGTTTATTCCTATCAAGCCCATATTTGCATGTATTGAACTTTTGTAAATGAATTTAAGGATTCCATATAGTGCATTCTACGACTCAATTCAAAAAGGACAAAACGAAAGTTAAATCACGTATTTGTCCAATATGGAAGTTAGGAAAAACAATGAAATATTTGTCAATGATCACATCATATTACTTATTGTACGAATGAGCATTAGAGTATCTCATACACACTCTACTTCCAATTATTCTAAAAAAAATCCATAATCCACAATCATATACTAAATTGTAAAAACTAAAATATATTTACATGACAAACCTGATTTTCTTATTGTCATTTGTAATTGATAGCTAACAAAGTAGTTAAAGCCACAATGTTCTAGCAAGGTCAAATAGTATTATCATTATCAATATGTAAATAAACTAATGAGTACTCTTCCTCCTTAACGACCCAAATTGCAATGGGGTTGTATAGGGACAATAGGACTATCAAAATAACCATTAGAAAGTATAGACTGAATAATGTTTCAATAGACCAAATCCTAAGGAATTGAACTTCTTTCATTATGAAAACCATCCAAAGTATAAATTTTGCATTATGACAACTATCCAAAGTATAAATTTTTACCTTGTTATCAGATAGGATACTCCAATCAAAATTACACCTTGACGGCTATGGCTGTTTTTTAATCTATCCTTAAGGATGTGCCTCTCAGATCAATTTGTCGTGATATAGAAATTGTATTTTTGGAATTTGGCATACCTTAAAGTTCTCCAACCACTTTCTGAAAGTTGAATTGCATATGGCATGGCCCCTGGAATATTCCATCAACATGAGTGATGATAAGGTAATGAAGCCATGGTTAGTGTTCATAAATATAATTGAAAAATAAACACTATAATGGTTTAAATTCATAGAAATATACTAAACTTCAATAAACTTTAAATATCAATATTAACCATCAAAGGTGTTGATAACATTTTTTATAAAAAGAAGTACAAACCTTTTGGCCTGAAAAGATTTGAATATCACGAGAAACTGGTCATATTTCTCTAAAAAATGGTTGAATTCCTCTATGACTTCTTTGAGCTATGCCAAAGCATTACTCATTGTTGGCCTTTTTGATCCATTATAAGGTTGATGCAGATAATTTTTTCTCCTCCTCAAGGAACCAAAGTGAAATTGGGTTGTATAGGGACAATAGTATTATCATTATCAATATGTAAATCCACTAATGAGTACTCTTCCTCCTCACGAACCCAAAATGCAATGGGGTTGTATAGGGAAAATAGGACTATAAAAATAACCATTAGAAAGTGTAGAATCAATAAGGTGTCAATAAACCAAATCTTGAGGAACTTAACTTCTTGCATTATGACAACTATCCAAAATATATATTTTTACCTTTTTAGCAGATAGGCTACTACAATCAAAATTACAACTTGAGGTCTATGGCTGTTTTTTAATCTATGCTTAAGAATGTTCCTCTGAGATGAATTTTCCATCATATAGAAATTGTAAATTTGGAATTTGGAATACCTTAAAGTTCTCCAACCACTTTTTGAAATTTGCATTGCATATGGCACGTCCCCGATAATATTACATAAACATGAGTGATGATAAGGTAATGAATCCATGACTTAGTGTTAATAAAAATAATTAGAAAATCAACACTATATTGGTTGAAATTCATATAGTTATACTAAAATTCAATAAAATTTAAATTCAATGAATCACCTAAAATGTTAAACCAACAACACAACTTATATGAAAACCAATAACACAACTACGACTAATCTAATCTATCACATAGTGTTATGAATCAGAATATTGGGACAGTCCTATCCAACAACATCATCAAAATAACAAATAACAACAGTATGATCAAAATAGCAAATGATAGCAAACTATTCAATTCCATCTAGTAGTATTGTCAAAATAATAAATGACAACAAACCATCTTGTCTAGCACTATTGAAAAAATAACAATTGAAAGTGATTTCAAAATAAATTTTCTAAGTATGGTAGAAGTTCTGAAAATTCCTCTATTAAATCTTGATGACGATGAAACAGTTCTTCCACCTACAAAATGACAAATAGAATTAAAATATGTGGAATCATTACCTTAAGACAATTAGAAAATAATATCAAGTGTATTCCATTTTTGTGAAATAATGGATAAAACCTCTCCATATACTTCGTCAATGGACTTGTTCCCTCTTCCATACATATTTAGTATATCCATAAATATTTGGTAGACTATTTCATCATTTTGGAATTGTGTCTGAAAAAAATTACATATCATGTGAGAAAAGTTGATAGGGTTGAATTTCTTAACATTCAATACCCTACCCAAGTCTAGTTATAGAACATAGCTTTCAAATGTTAATAACATAAATTACCTTGATCTTCTTACACACTTCATGGCTTGCTCAATGTCTGGTGGCTTCTGCTTCTTTGTTGGGTCTTCATTTTAACAAAATAAAATTTCATAACACTTGGGCACAAAAGTATTCAAACCCTAAATGAGAAACTCATGGCCCTTAAATAAACTCTTTGTTCAGAGTATAACATTAACTGTATCGAGCGTGTTAGAAGAATAGACACAATATAAGGGTTACTTGAGAAATGAAAAAAATAAAAGTATTGATTGATGATAATAGTTTATGAGAGTGAATTGAGAAAAGAAAGAGGGAAAATATTGATTGATCATAAAATTTTTTATAAATAGAAGTAGATACCATTGGGCATGAAATGGTTTGAATATCACGTGAAACGTGTCATATTTCTCTGGGAAATGGTTGAATTCCTCTTTGACTTCCTTGAGATAGGACAAAACATCACTCATTGTGTAACATACCTAGAAATGAAAAAACAAATTAAATATTTATTATTTATTTCAGTAAAAAGATTATGTTAAATTTATTGTAAAGCTTATGACCAAGTGAGTCAAGGATGACTATAATTGAAGAATTATTTATTTTAATAATTAATAAAAGGAGACACCTAGCTAGGGGATACTATTAAATGAGTGTTCATTGACCCACTAAGAGGAAGGAGCAGCTGTAGAAGGATGGTTGATAAGTGGAAACACTAGCATTTCAATTTCTAGCTATTGCAGGAGCATAATCCCTAAAAACATGGTCATGTTCCCTGAGAGAAGGAATTGTTGGAGTCATTTACCCAACATGCACACTTATTTGGTCAATTTTGGCCTATTTACCCACTATCCTAAGTTTAAATGACTTACTTGGCATCATATGAGCACACTATGACATCACCATGAGCTCACCCACACCCTCCTTCAATCAAGGAGGCAAACTAAGCCTTCTCCTTCATTCAAGGAGGCTAACTGGGCTTCCTCCTTCAAACAGGGAGCATTTCTACGGTGATCTGAGTGTAAAAAATGCACGTAATTGCTAATTGGTTGTTACAATCAGTTAATCTGAGTTGTGAAGGCACCTCCATTCATTATTTGATTATTTTTGGTCATTATTTATGAACTAGAGTGTATGGAGCTCATGTTTTGGAGGAATAAGAGTACGATAATCCTAGGTTGGGGGGATTTCATATGCTACAAGAATTCAAGAATGTTCTTCCTGATGAAATTCCAAGGCTTTCTCCAAAGAGTGACATTAATTTTACCTTTGAGCTTATGCCTGGACCAACACGAGTGTCCCAGATGCCCTGTAGGATGAAAGTACCAGAAATGCTAGAGTTCAAGATGTAGTTGCAAGAGTTGTTGGAAAACAGGTATATTAGACAAAGTGTGTATCCTTGGGGAACACCATTCCTTTTTGTGAAAAATAAATATGGTACACTCTGAATGTGTATTGATTATAGCCAAATCAACAAAGTCACTATGAAGGACAAATATCCTTTTCCTAAAATTGATGACCTCTTTGATCAAATGAGCAGAGAAAAGGTGTTTTCCAATATTGACTTCAGGTCTGATTACCATCAAGTAAGGATCAATGATGAATATTTTCATAAGAAAACCTTCAGAGCAAGGTATAGATCTTATGAGTTGGAGGTGGTACCATTTGGGTTCATAAATGCACCAACTATGTTTATATGCCTCAAGAAAAATATTTTCAGGAGGTACTTGGGAAAGTTTCTTCTCGTTTTCCTTGATGACATTCTTACTTATTCAAACGATGAGGAAAAACATGTGGAATAGTTGAGGATGACTTTGAAATTGATTAGGAAGCATCGACTGTATGCAAAGTAGAGAAACTATGACTTCTACAAAGATAGAATTCATTATTTGAGTCAAATTATCTTAGATATATATGTAGACCCTGAAAAAGATTGAGGCCTTGATGAGTTGGCTGCTCGAAGAAAGTTAACAGATGTAAGAGCTTTTGTGAAACTTGCAGGATAGTACAGGAGGGTCACTGAAGGATATTTTGTAGGCAAAGTTGAATCTATATATAAGTTGAGGAAGCCTGCATGTGAACATGTAGTTCCATGAGAAAATGGCCTTTCCTAAAGACTGCAGATATAATGACCTAAGAAGAGCAGTCTGGTTGTACCCATTGAAACCAAGGCATGAAACTGCCATGTTCTATGAGAAGGATCTCATGACCAAATTATAACTTTTGAACATAATAGATTTTGAACTTCAAATTTTAAATTTTGTTGATGTTTGTTAATTAAAAATTACTAACTATTTGGCTTATCTAAAATGGTGTCAAGATGACATGTTGTATGTGAATGTACAGGTTTTGAGAAGCATGTGTAAGTCAAGGATGAGTACTCCCCACTTCCAAAATCCAAACAATATAAGAATGATCTCATGGTTACAAAAAACTATTTTTCTGTGGGAAGCAAGATTGTGAATTGAAATTTTGATTTGACTATCAATGTTATTGATCATTTGATAATGGGAAATTTATTCATAAATGAAATAGATTTGAAAATCTATGATTGAAAATTTTATGATGACATCTCATATGATCTGCATGCTTATATGTAACACATGTGAGATGATGAAAATATGTACTTGTTGTACATGGCTCCTGGGAAGGATGTACTTGGATACATAGCTTCTCGGAGGGATGTGTTTGGAATAGGTTTGAACACCTATGGTTGAATTTCTTTTTTATGATGACATCTGAACTACATGCTTATATGTAACGCAAGTGAGATGATGGTGGTCTGCCCTTAGAGTACATATCTTTTCGGGAGGATGCTTTTGAGAAAGATGGCTCCTCTCGGAGGATGTACTTGGGTACATAGTTTCTCTCCCCTTGCTAACTAGGCACTGTTATGCATCACTAGGGACGCCCAAGGTCTAAGAAATCCAATTAGACTTCTTTCCACACACATTCACGCCATAAGGGGACTGTCACGAGAGTGGGGGCTTCATGAAGAGAATAACCCATGGGTATTATGATGTCTAGAAAAGAAGTGCCTAAGCATTGGTAAGAACTTGGAGGAGGTGTTGGGACCTTAAGCTAGAGCTGTCATTAAGCACCCAAGGAGGTGTTGGGCTCTGAAGCGGGGATGACTAGATCTCGGTTGAGAGATTCTACATAGATAAGTATTTGATTACTTGGAAAATCCTTGTTGATTTTCTGTAATTATACATATGCATATGACACGGTCCATATTTTGGAAAATCTTGTTAAAGGTTTCATCTTATAGAAATAAATATGACAAGTTAGTTGATTCATTTTGTTGTGTGGAAAGGAATTTCCTGAGCTTGGTGAGCACATGGAATAGGTGTTAGACTATAAAGAAGAGCTCCCCAATCTCAGTTGAGAGATGCTTCATAGATAATGCCTTAAGAAGAGCTTCCATTAAGCACCCAGAGAGGTGTTGGGATCTAGAGCAGGGCTACCAGATCATGGTTGAAATAGGTTATACATATAAGTATTTGGTTTACTTATCAAAATTTTGTTGTCGTTGATTTTCTATAAATATACATGAGCATATGATGTAGCCATGGTTTTGAAAATCTTGTTATAGATTACACCTTATAGGAATGAATTTGACATGTGAATTAAGTTGTTGTTGTGTCAAGAAAGCGGGGGGGGGGGTCACCGAGCTTGGTGAGCACCTAAAGGGAGTTTTAGGCTCTGAAGCAGAGTTGTTAGATATCAGTTGAAAGATATTTTTAGGTGATCCAAGGCTTGCAGAAATTTGGCGACCCTTTAATGGACACCCAGGTGTGGGGTGGGGCAGGGTTGTGAGTGCCATGGTTGCATTAAGCCAGTCAGACACCTATGGAGCCAAAAGGAGATACTCATGCAGATAAGTATTTGGTTCACTTGGAAACTTCTTGTTGATTTTATGTCAATATAAATGTGCATGTGATTCATCTATGACTTTTGAAAAATCTTGTGAATACTACATGGGAATTGACTTATTGCTTGGGGCTTGAGCATAGGTATTGTTGGTTTCCAAATACATTGGAAATGTTCCAAGATGAGAAGAAGGATTCTCCAAGACCCAGAAAAAGATCATGTGGTGTGTACTAATGCATTCAATCAAGGACTTGGAGGAGTTCTAGGTTGTACCATTGGATGGGTAAAGGTGCAGAGGAAGCCCGACGGTCCTGATACAACTACATGGGAATTGTAGGATGCCATGTGATTGGCACATTTATTTTGTTCAATTTTATAAAGAAATGAGGAAAGTGATGTTGAAGGGGGAGGGGAATGTAACACCTTGGTTTTGACCCCATTTTCATTAATTGTATATGATGTAAATATTGTAATTAATCATGGTGTGGAGCTAAAGGGAAAATCCCCACCATTGATTTAGCATTTTATTTTTCGGTCATTAAAATCGATGCCGATTGTATTTTTTGCTATCTGTCACATTATAATTTTGGACATCATGTAAATATGCAATTTAATTAAAAACCCACAACTAGCTAGGTCAATGCAACAAATAATGAGACGGGGTCATGATTTCCTAAGGAAAAGGGGGGGATGTTTAACCTTGATCCATTTGGGAAAATCCATGTGTCAATAGGGAAAACCCATAAAAACTATCAACTACCCATTTCTTGTCGTTTTCCCCAAATCTTTTATTTCTGCCAGAATTTGGTTGCAGTAGTTATTGCATGGGAATGAGAAGAGTATGGGAAAAAAATCGAATTGTGTAGAGCACCATTTTTGAAAAATGTGTTCTGACTTCATGGGAAAGAAAACACCTAAAAACATATTCCCATTCGCTCATGCATTCACGTTTTCAACTTTCCTCATGTTTTGGGGAGCAGCAGGGGGGGGGAGACGTTATTATATCCATCCTTCATTCACGTGGAGCTCTTAGGAAGCTAAACTGTCCTGAGTTTTTATCCTTCATATTTTCAGTTTTTTTATTCCTCATTGCTCATTCCCAGTCCATCATTTGGCTCTCATTCAAACATTGTGGTCCATTATGATCATCCTCTATTCCATTATGTTCATGTGCACTGTGCGTTTGTACTTCTTGCAGAACCGTGTTTTGTTCTGGATTGTTCTTCCTCTCAGTCCTCTGTCCTTTGTTTTTCTCCTACACGATTTTTGCATTTGTTTTTCATTCTCCCATGGATGGAGAATCATTTCTGGAAATGCCTATAGGATTGAAGAGGGAACCAGAATTTCAGAGTGGTTGCTCAGCCGTCTTCACCCACATGAACCTATCGAACATTCTAGGAAGTCATTTTTGGTCATAGGGCTGTTGTTCCCATATTTCCATTGTTGTTTTGGCTTCCATGATGTTTTTGATTCATACCTAGCACTTGCATTTTTTGTGTATTGCATCCCTATTTTGGCTTGGATGATTAAGTGCAAGAATCCATCTATTAGTGGGATGTGGTTATTGGCTTTACTATGGGTGTTTGGACTTGCTATGTGTAAGTTGGTGTCCCCTAGTTCCCCGTTGAAATCATGGCCAGCTCGAGGGTGGCAGTGATGATGAGAGATTAAGGAGCACACTGGCCTATGGTTGGGTGGAACATTGTAGCGACATAGCTAGTTGCGGGACAAGATTCTTTCAAGATAAGTATTCTTGTCTATGTTTAACTCTTCAAATGTATTTTCTCATAAATGATCATGAACATGTTAACTTCTTGAACAAGATGAATGTCACTTTTTTATGAGTATGAACAACATGTATGTGTTGAATAAAATGTATTGCTTCTATTGTAGATTGCATTATGCACCTGTAAATATTTTTATGTTCAACGCATTTTTAAACTACATTATGGGGCTTAGATTTCCCAGATTGGTGATGGTATGAATGACCAAATCTATCCAAGAATTATTTTAAGGTTGAATTTCCTAGCATAAATTTTCCTTTCCGCAACTTGCGGGATGCGGGATGCAGGATGTAGTTTTGAATATCTATATTTATACAACTTTCCTTTCTACAACGGGATATTATTCATGTAGTATGCAGGATGCGGCTTCGGAGATCTCTATTTCCGCAACTTTCCTTTCCACAATGGGCTATTTTGCATGCGGGATGTGGTATGCCAGATCACAATTTCCATATTTCCCCAATTCCAAAAACTCAAGCTTTCTGCATCGTTGGTTCTTACAGGTTGATTCTCAAACATTGATCTATCTCCAGATGTGGAACAGATTGTGAGGATCATTTTTCATCACAATTTTTCTCCGCCATTCGATCTCCTCTTAGATCTTTCTTCATAGATCATCGAATTGATCAACGACAAGATCAATTTCTCTATTGTTGGGAAGTTGGAGAATTTATACATATAATTGAATAGAGTGAACAAAAGATGAATTCATGCCTCTATAGATTTCTCAAAAAAAAAATTGGGAATCCATCAAATTACATACATAATTCAATAAAATTTGAGCTGGATTCTCTTGGATCAATCAGAGCAAGCAGTTATGGTCACACTATCTCTCCAGTGGACGAGTGGGGACATGACAAATACATCCTTAAATTCCATGACAACCAAAAAGACCTCGATTTGTTGTCCTCTATCAGCTTCTACATCTTCGATGTTTACTACAAAAATTTTGTAGCCCTTCCTATTACACATGTTTGATTGTAAGGAATATATTTGTCTAACAAAAACCTTCTTGGGTATGCCTTCAATATTTGTTTGAGTCCCTTGGTTATCCGTGCACAATATTTACTTGTTTAGAAAATCGAGCATGACATGGTGTTTTTCCAACTAGTCCATGGCGATAAGTACATCATTCGATCCTAAGGATACAACATTTAAATCTACCTTAGCCAGAAAACCGTTTATGTCTACTTCAGAGTGTCTCACTAGTTCTGAAACCTTTCTTTTTGTACTAGTGGTTAATTGTACTAGCCATGGTTTCTCATGTTTTACTTTTTTTAGTTTACACATTTCGACAACCTTGGGTGATACACAATGTCGGCAAGCACTAGGATCAATCAAAATCAAAATAGAAGTGTTTGAAACCTTATGTTCTATTTCGACCATAGTGACTTGATGATTTGCTTATTTCCCATAAGTGTTGCATAGATCCTAGGTGTCCTAGCCATGTCATCTATCGTTGGGTATTTATGTACATTGTGTAAGAATCCATTAGTATTGCTTGGAAAATCTCTAACAAAATGGTGTCCTTGGAATTTCCAATAGTTAACTTATAACGTGGCATCCTTGGCTTCTCTGTTTACTGCTGGTTTCTTGGTATTTGGTGTAGGTACATTTTTTCTTTGCATCTATCTTGTTAAAGTTTCTGTTAGCCGAAAAACTGTTGTTTTGATTTCTGTAAGGCGGTGGTTTAAAAATACATTTTTAGTTGTCCGAGAATATCCTAGACCTGTCTCGAATTCTATTTATGTTTTCGTGTCTTAGTTTTCCATGCTCGTAACAAAGTCTAGCTTTGTGTAAGGTAGTGTCCAAATATTTGGGCATGTCAAACTCAATTCTCTCTCAAAAATTGGGAGGAAGACACCCCAAAAACTGTTGTATCTTCACATTTTCGTCCTTTATGTAAGGCAATAATGTAACATATCCAAGAATCTTTTGATAATGGCCTCCATGGTCATGGAGCCCATCCTTAAATCATGAAATTATTTCACTTTCCTATCAAAGAATCTGTCAAACATGTATTTCTCTTGAAATATTCTGTGAAAAATACTCCATCTGATTTCTTTTACTTCATCATTTTTGGTATGCTTTAGGTCTCTCCACCATCTAGCTTCTTTTCCATTTAAATTATAAATGGCCAGCCAGGATTTCATCTCACTAGAGTATTTGTTTACTCGAAAGTATTTTCTCATACCTAGGATCCATTATTTAGCCTTCTCCCCAGTATTCATCTCTCTTTCATAGGTTGGGGATTTCATCTTACGAAATTCTCCTTGGAGGTTGTCATCATTTTTCTACCTCTTTCTCCAAGGAGAAAGTGAATTATCACTGGAAAGACTATGATAATCTCTTTTTGGAAGCTCAGGTGTGCATTCTTCTCTTCCCTCTTCCTTTGGACTGTGGGTCCCTTCACGATGTTAATATTCCTTGAATTTATTGGTTGAATGAGTATGTTGTCCATGAGTTTTTACTGCCGTCATGCTCTGAAGCAAAGCTTCATTGATTTCTCTATGCTCTTTTCTCTCATTCATGTTATCGTCTTTGAAGCTTTGTAAGTCTACTTGCAGAATTTGTATGGTTTTCATTAGATTGAATTTTAATTCCACCACTAGTTCTTCTTCCTATGTTGGGGAATTCATATTTTCTTGCCGGTTGTTGTCCTCTTCTGTATGCATTATCTGGATTGTTCCTCAATCCTGCAGTTAAAGAATTTAGTAACAAATAATTTTATGTTAGTTCACAAAATTTAAAATACATTTTTGAAATGTTAATTTTCTGCAATGGATGCTCAGTAGCACCCATTAGGTCTCTTAGTGTTTGAATCTAGGCTCTAATACCACTTGTAATGTCCCTAAAATCCATAAATAAATAAATAAATTCGTAGGCTAATAATGCTCCTAAGATATTAAGGACATATTCTTTTTGCTACATAATTAAAACTTGATAAGGATTAAGCCTAACTCTATTGTTGTTTTCGTGGTGTATGATTTATGTATGAAAATGATATTTACATGTCATTATTCTATATTATGATGTGCTTGTAGTTATGTACATGTTTATCTAGTTTATTGATGCTGCTGATGTTATTTTGTTCATGTTTTTCTTTCATGTTACATTATCTAGTTCTTATTTGTTTAAACAAAGAGGTTGACTTACATTTGTATGTAAAGGGGAGGAGTTGCAGGTTCCCTAACAACTCACTCGAAAATGTAAGGAATCCTGCGATATTGGGCTTACTTAGTTCTGTGCGAACTAATGCATGGTGTACCTATCTTACTGTAGGAGACTTTCCTATAAACCTATGCTCATAAACGTGACAAATAAAGGACATAACACCTACAACTCACTAGTACTATGCGATAATGCCTTTGTCAATGTAATGAAAGCCTATGCTCACAACTTGAGCTCAACTATAGGAGGAAGGGATTTGAGCCTAAATGTAAAAATGTATGTTTTGAAACTATGGTGGAGGGGGTGTATAGTTTAATGTGAAGATATGTGCATTTAGAAACTATAGATAGGGGGGGTTTTATTTGAAACTATATGGAGGCCAGGTTGGTGCCTTTGATGAGCCCATGTGATGGGAAGGATAAAGCCTTAACCCTTCCACTAGGGTTTTTCGCTTGTCATTTTCTATGTGTTTTTCGTTTGGTGTTTGATGGGGGTGATGCTCCAGCGTTGCAGCTGCACAAAATGTGTTGGGTTTACAGTGTTGGCATGAAACCTATAACATGTATGCAAGGATTCTAATGTATTTTATCTTATTTATAATCTCATTGGGTTTTGATACATATTGCATACTTCTCATGGTTCCCTAGTTTTATTTTGTAGATTTAGGGATCAACGCGAGTGCTCTGCAATGTTTTAGAAAGGACTTGGTTGACTTGCACAAATATGGGTAAGACCATGTGGAAGGGGCATTTACCCAATTGCTTGGTCATTTATATCGTTGCACACGTTCTATGTTACGAAGTGTAACTGACCACCCTGTTGGGTTTTGTGTGGGTTTGGGGGAATGATGATAGTAATGTTTTTGTTTTAATATCCTATAGGTTTTGGATTGGGGAATCCCAACTCATTTGAGTATTTTGTTCCAAGAGGATACTGTGTAAACTCTTACGACATTGTAATGGATAAAAGCAATGGAAATTTGGTTTAAAATGATTCATCTCTATGTTTTGGTATGCTACGAGCTCTGTGATTTTTAATGGATGAGTTTGTAAAATTATCAGTGCCATTGATTTCCAATGGAACTACGATACCACTATTTCGATACTTGATGTTGACTATGGAATGTAGTTTGGGTGTTAAAACCCTACTGTGGCTTATGGAAATTCTTCGTAGTTTTTAAATGGTTTTACTCTATCAATTTATTTAGTTCATTGTAATGTTTTAAATTCTTGAAATCTTATTGTTTCTGAGGGAAACCTTAGCTCTGTTTCCATGTTTGATGTGATGTGTTGGTTTTTTTAAAGGCGCTCGTAATGGCATGGCCCAAGATTTTATTTAATAGCACATCATGTGACGTTTTAGGGTTTGTATATTGAATTCATGTGTGTACATGCTTATGGTATTTTCTTTAAGAATTTGATATTTTTTTATCGTTTTCCTTGGGGTTTAATTGTAAAATTGGTTTATCTCTCAGTCAGGGATTTATGTGATTCAATTCTAGGTCGATCGTTGGATGGGTTTGGATGTTTACAAATGTGGATACTTGTTAAGCATTACTAAATATTATTAATAATTTGTTTAACATTTTTAGCTGGAGTGCATGAGATTTGTTCTGGGTAATTCGTTATTCGATTTATGGTTCTATTTATAATATATTTTATTTTACTATTTACATAGTTAGTTGTGGCCTCTAGTCAATATTTAACAAGATTTGACACTCACAAGTGTATAAGTTTTGGTTTTAATAGGGTGAAACATTATTCGTCCTGATTACATGGATAGGATCTCGGCCCTTGCATGAGGAATTATGGTAATTATGTTTCTTAATTTAATTTGTTACTATTTATATATAGATAGGTTATATGTATTCTAGGTTTGCATTTGCTGGAAAATGTAATATGCCAGCCGCGTCAGCTTATGCGTTTGAGTTTTTTTAAATGGATTCGATCCCTAGTTTAATGTTTATGAATATGTTTTAATTTTTCGATTAAAGAATAAACTAAGTTTATTTAACCTTAGGTTTACTTAGTTAATGTTTTTTAATATTTGTTTTATTATTTGAGCAGAGTTTAATTAATTTTTTTGGTTTAACTATTTAGTCCTGTTTGAATCTAGACTTAAAAATTTAAAATAAACATCTAAAACTAGTTAAATATAATTATAATAGAAATTTAACCCTAGAATCTATCTAAGAATTTAAAGGATGAGTTTCAAATTAAACAAATGAAATAACCTGAAGCATGTATTCAATATGGAAAGTAAAATTGCATATATTTATTCCATAGAATAATAAATATAAGTATAACTTGTAAATATAATTAATATAACTTGAAAAATGTACAAACCTCATATTTGCAACCATTCATCTTGTTAATGACTAAGAACCGTGCACACTTAAACACACAGAATTAGTAAAACCCTAGATATTTCTGACAGTAGATCTGGTAACGAGATAAGTTTGGAACTACCAAGTTCCTCCCAACTATGACCCAGAACTGTTCTTGGTGCTAATCCGGATCTCCCCGAGGTGGCTCCAACATGAAAGTGATATAGAGCTCCTAAAGGTGAGGCTTATGCTATTTGGAATATTAGGTTCTGTATAAGAATGATTGCTTTTGGAAAAGGGTCTCCAAAACTATTCAGGAATAATGATTAGATCCGCCAAGCCTTCTCTTGGCTTGGGTGTTAATAGAAAATATTCTAGGAAAGGCCACTTGTTTTAAACTTCAGTTAAATCAAGAATTCATTACTTTCTTGAAAATAATCTTTAATTGATTTATATGGATTTAATAGTTATTTTGTTAAGCTTAGGAAGTTTTACTAGTTCCTAATTGAACTTTAGAATAGAATATTTACTTAATAATTTTATTTAATAATAAATACATAGACTCTTTATTTATTATTTTAGTTATCTTTATTTCCCTATATATATATAGTTATTATTTTATTCATAATATATATAAACTTTACATATAATATTTAATATTTATTTATGCATCATATAACATAGTCTTATTTATTTGATGCTTCCCTTAGCTTACACTATTTATTTTATCAAGGCCTCATGTAGGGTTAATCAACTAAGTTAGGAATCTCTATATCCTCCTTGCATGTTGGATAACCTCGTGTATCATGATAGTTGTTCCAGTCCCCTTTGAGAAGTAAATTTGAAATTTCATTTAATCAACTCAAAATAAGTATGGTGAGGGTATGTGCTATTCAGATTCATTCTCACTCAATACACTTAATTTCAGTAACTCCTAGTGTTATTCAGATCCAAGCACAACACTATTAAATGGGCATTACACTTAGCACAATTCTAATCAACAAAACTCATGTGCAGTGGGGAATATGCCCGATATACAAACATAAACATCAAAGTAACTCATATGCAATGGGACTCATGCCCAATATAGTTAAGATCAAAATTCAGAACATAACACTATACGACAATGTTCCATCTCAGTGTTCCTCATCTTAGTTTTACAGATGAGAACATTGAAACGACCCTATACAACAATATTTCCTAAATAGCAAATGATAGAAATTTCACTATCAGTTTTTTTGAGTATGGTGGAAATTCTCAAAATCATATATTAAATATTGATGATAAAATCATTATGATGATGAAACCATTATTCTATTAAATCCATTGTTAATTGAACTGATTATTACCAAATTCAAACATGGATTCTTAGTTGGCTACAAGGTGGTATTATTCGAGCATTCACAAATACAAGAGAAAGGATGAGAAGTCTAGTGATCATTTTGCCATAACGTCATGGTTGATTCGCAATTCAGATTGCAATCAAATATATCTTTAAAAATTATATAAAGTTTGATACATCCTTCACTGACTTTGTAGCCTTGATTTCTTGAAAATGGGATGGAAGGTTGTAATCTTTGATTCTTATGAGAAGGTAAAGATGATTGTGGTGTCATTTTCTTAGTACATATATTTTTTCTTAGATACATCGTGATCTAACACTCAGTTAGACGATCAATCCTTCTCGCTGGTTACATTAGCTTCCACTAGACTAGTTATGAACATTTGTAAATTGCGCAACTACATCAATCGAGTTCATCCTATATGAATACGTTTAAGAAACAAGTTTATGTCAATAGGTCGATATAATCTATGATGAGGTTTATTCCTATCAAGCCCATATTTGCATGTATTGAACTTTTGTAAATGAATTTAAGGATTCCATATAGTGCATTCTACGACTCAATTCAAAAAGGACAAAACGAAAGTTAAACCACGTATTTGTCCAATATGGAAGTTAGGAAAAACAATGAAATATTTGTCAATGATCACATCATATTACTTATTGAACGAATGAGCATTAGAGTAGCTCATACACACTCTACTTCCAATTATTCTAAAAAAAATCCATAATCCACAATCATATACTAAATTGTAAAAACTAAAATATATTTACATGACAAACCTGATTTTCTTATTGTCATTTGTAATTGATAGTTAACAAAGTAGTTAAAGCCACAATGTTCTAGCAAGCTCAAATAGTATTATCATTATCAATATGTAAATAAACTAATGAGTACTCTTCCTCCTTAACGACCCAAATTGCAATGGGGTTGTATAGGGACAATAGGACTATCAAAATAACCATTAGAAAGTGTAGACTGAATAATGTTTCAATAGACCAAATCCTAAGGAATTGAACTTCTTTCATTACGAAAACCATCCAAAGTATAAATTTTGCATTATGACAACTATCCAAAGTATAAATTTTTACCTTGTTATCAGATAGGATACTCCAATCAAAATTACACCTTGACGGCTATGGCTATTTTTTAATCTATCCTTAAGGATGTGCCTCTCAGATCAATTTGTTGTGATATAGAAATTGTATATTTGGAATTTGGCATAGCTTAATGTTCTCCAACCACTTTCTGAAAGTTGAATTGCATATGGCATGGCCCCTCGAATATTCCATCAACAGGAGTGATGATAAGGTAATGAAGCCATGACTTAGTGTTCATAAATATAATTGAAAAATAAACACTATAATGGTTTAAATTCATAGAAATATACTAAACTTCAATAAACTTTAAATATCAATATTAACCATCAAAATTGTTGATAACATTTTTTATAAAAAGAAGTACAAACCTTTTAGCCTGAAAAGATTTGAAGATCACGAGAAACTGGTCATATTTCTCTGAAAAATGGTTGAATTCCTCTATGACTTCTTGAGCTATGCCAAAGCATTACTCATTGTTGGCCTTTCTGATCCATTACAAGGTTGATGCAGATAATTTTTTCTCCTCCTCAAGGAACCAAAGTGAAATTGGGTTGTATAGGGACAATAGTATTATCATTATCAATATGTAAATCCACTAATGAGTACTCTTCCTCCTCATGAACCCAAAATGCAATGGGGTTGTATAGGG
Organism: Pseudotsuga menziesii; assembly: GCA_001517045.1. Lineage (NCBI taxonomy): Eukaryota > Viridiplantae > Streptophyta > Pinopsida > Pinales > Pinaceae > Pseudotsuga > Pseudotsuga menziesii. The sequence continues at coordinate 151,466 of LPNX010855477.1, forward strand.
AAAATAGGACTATAAAAATAACCATTAGAAAGTGTAGAATCAATAAGGTTTCAATAAACCAAATCTTGAGGAACTTAATTTCTTGCATTATGACAACTATCCAAAATATATATTTTTACCTTTTTAGCAGATAGGCTACTCCAATCAAAATTACAACTTGAGGTCTATGGTTGTTTTTTAATCTATGCTTAAGAATGTTCCTTTGAGATGAATTTTCCATCATATAGAAATTGTAAATTTGGAATTTGGAATACCTTAAAGTTCTCCAACCACTTTTTGAAATTTGCATTGCATATGGCACGCCCCCGATAATATTACATAAACATGAGTGATAATAAGGTAATGAATCCATGACTTAGTGTTAATACAAATAATTAGAAAATCAACACTATATTGGTTGAAATTCATATAGATATACTAAACTTCAATAAAATTTAAATTCAATGAATCACCTCAAATGTTAAACCAACAACAAAACTTATATGAAAACCAATAACACAACTACGACTAATCTAATCTATCACATAGTGTTATGAATCAGAATATTGGGACAGTCCTATCCAACAACATCGTCAAAATAACAAATAACAATAGTATGATCAAAATAGCAAATGATAGCAAACTATTCAATTCCATCTAGTAGTATTGTAAAAATAATAAATGACAACAAACCATCTTGTCTAGCACTATTGAAAAATTAACAATTGAAAGTGATTTCAAAATAAATTTTCTAAGTATGGTAGAAGTTCTGAAAATTCCTCTATTAAATATCGATGACGATGAAACAGTTCTGCCACCTACAAAATGACAAATAGAATTAAAATATGTGGAATCATTACCTTAAGACAATTAGAAAATAATATCAAGTGTATTCCATTTTTGTGAAATAATGGATAAAACCTCTCCATATACTTCGTCAATGGACTTGTTCCCTCTTCCATACATATTTAGTATATCCATAAATATTTGGTAGACTATTTCGTCATTTTGTAATTGTGTTTGAAAAAAATTACATATCATGTGAGAAAAGTTGATAGGGTTGAATTTTCGAACATTCAATACCCTACCCAAGTCTAGTTATAGAACATAGCTTTCAAATGTTAATAACATAAATTACCTTGATCTTCTTACATACTTCATGGCTTGGTCAATGTCTGGTGGCTTGTGCTTCTTTGTTGGGTCTTCATTGTAACAAAATAAAATTTCATAACACTTGGGCACAAAAGTATTCAAACCCTAAATGAGAAACTCATGGCCCTCAAATAAACTCTTTGTTCAGAGTATAACATCAATTGTATCAAGCCTGTTAGAAGAATAGACACAATATAAGGGTTACTTGAGAAATGAAAAAAATAAAAGTATTGATTGATGATAACAGTTTATGAGAGTGAATTGAAAAAAGAAAGAGGGATAATATTGATTGATGATAACAATTTTTATAAATAGAAGTAGATACCATTGGGCATGAAATGGTTTGAAGATCATGTGAAACGAGTCGTATTTCGCTAGGAAATGGTTGAATTCCTCTTTGACTTCCTTGAGATAGGACAAAACATCACTCATTGTGTAACATACCTAGAAATGAAAAACCAAATTAAATATTTATTATTTATTTCAGTAAAAAGATTATGTTAAATTTATTGTAAAGCTTATGACCAAGTGAGTCAAGGATGACTGTAATTGAAGAATTATTTATTTTAATAATTAATAAAAGGATACACCTATCTAGGGGATACTATTAATTGAGTGTTCATTGACCCACTAAGAGGAAGGCGCAGCTGTAGAAGGATGGTTGATAAGTGGAAACACTAGCATTTAACTTTCTAGCTATTGCAGGAGCATAATCCCTAAAAACATGGTCATGTTCCCTAAGACGAGGAATTGTTTGAGTCATTTTCCCAACATGCACACTTATTTGGTCAATTTTGGCCTATTTACCCACTATCCGAAGTTTAATTGACTTACTTGGCATCAGATGAGCACACTATGACATCACCATGAGCTCACCCACAGCCTACTTCAATCAAGGAGGCCAACTAAGCCTTCTCCTTCATTTAGGGAGGCTAACTGGGATTCCTCCTTCAAATAGGGAGCATTTCTATGGTGATCTGAGTGTCAAAAATGCACATAATTGCTAACTGATTGTTACAATCAGTTAATCTGAGTTGTGAAGGCACCTCCATTCATTATTTGATTATTTTTGGTCATTATTTATGAACTAGAGCTAACACATGCGACTACAACCATTTCTAATGACATGTTTAGTTCAGTCAACTCCATGAGAGCTACTTTGAGTTATGGATATGCTACCTCCTTCAATTGGACATGTTGTTACATGTGATGAGTCCCTTTTAGTTAGAATCAGTCATCTATTACACTATGATTCAGTTAGGACTCAGTTATAATCGGTCATCTATTGCACTATGATTCAGTCAGGACTTAGTGGTTAACTGTGTGTGTCGAGTGTGGCTGACATTCAGTTAAGCTACACACATCCATGCAATTTGAATGACCTCCTTGAGCATTCAAATTTTCTTGGAATTCATGCACCTTGAATGACCATTGTATTGTATTACTCATTCTTGATTGATTATATAAAGCTGCTACTCCTATTTCAGTGCCATTATGCCATTTTCATGCTTAATTGTCTGAAATCTCTTATGAGACTGTGTTTTAGTCCCTAGATTACCATGAGAGATTAATATGGTATTAGAGCTCACAGTAGGGTGAAGCTCCTTCTCTTCAAAAACATGGTTTTTGACGGATCTTGCATGAAAAATTGAGCAAAAGCTCAAATTCCAGCACTACACCAGAAGCTGAAGGTTTACCACTTAATACCACAAGTAAATCAATTGTTGATCAATCTTGTTTGATCAATTATGCTAGGTGTGATGAAAACCTGAAATGTGCAGGCTGTTCGACCTTATGGTGACTTTATTTTTTTGATTTGCAGGTTTTACAGGGTCACTGCATTCGCTATAATAGTTTGATATGGCTTCTCCTGTAGATATTTTGAATCCATTCAATTTCCATTCGAGGAAAGGAGACATGGAGATCCAACTACGTGCCAGAGGACTCTATTGGGTCACTATGGACATAAAAGAAGAGCCTACTCATGTTATAGACAAGGCTATATTTTTGAATAAGAAATATGAAGCATTATGTTTCTTGTGTCTCTCTATCTCCAAGGATATTCTATTCCACCTCTCAGGATTGAAGAATCTAAAAGCGTTTTGGGACCAAATTGCCTCCCTATATAGAAAACTTGATGACTTGAGGGTTTTTCAACTTGAAAACAAGTTGATGTCTCTTAACCCTGGAAATTTTGAGACCCTCAATGATTTTTTCACAAAATTCAAGCATATAGTCCTTTTGCTGCAGCAGTGTGAGGTGAAGAACGAGGATGATCAGCTCATTCTCGAAATTCTCTCAAAACTTGGAGCTGAATATTTGGTGTTTGTTTCTACATTGCTTATGTTAAAGCTCAAAACCCCTAGATGGAAGATTCCTTCACTCAATTTTTTCATTGAGTCCATGATTGAGTCCCTAACAAGAGAGCATGATAACCTTGTCCAGATGAGGATCATTAGATCCTCCCATGATCAAGTCCTCTTTGCTTCAAGACCCAAGGATTCAAATGGGAAAGGAAAGCAGTAGAAGAACCCCAAAACCAAATTCGAAGCTCCTAAGTCAAAAGTTCAAAACCAACAGACTCGAAGAAGAAAAAAAACAAAGGACACCATGAGAAGGAAAAATTCAAGTGTTCATACTATGGGAAGGGATTCCACCCTGAACATGCCTGCATGAAAACGAAGCTTGATGAATCTACTTCTCTCCTTGAGATAAATAACATAAATCTTCTGGAAATATTTCAGAGGAAAGAAAATCAAGATCGAGAATATCAACATGAAAGAGTCCATGCCCTCATGGCAATCACTTCGATGTCCATGGCTCTACCCATATATTCTGGAGCTTCAAACTACATGATGGATAGAAAAGACTCTTTGTCTTTGCTCAACACCAGCAAGAGCATTCCCATCCACATGGGAGATGACTCTACCATCATCTCAAAAGGACAAGGTACTGTAAATCTTGAGCACGGTTATTTTTCCAATGTTCTGTATGTACCATTTCTTACATCAAACCTCCTGAGTGTCTATCGAATGACCTACACTGGAGTTCCCAAGAGAGTATCCTCCAGCCCTGATGATGTACAAATTACTGAACTTGCATCCAAGAAACTTGTGGCAAAAGGCTCTGCAAATCATCATGCAAAATGCTATGTGTTTTCCCATTTTGTGGAGGATGCAAAGCCCACAACTCTGCCGACTCATGGAAATGAGATCAATAGGATTTGGAATGAGAGGTTTGGCCACCTAAAATTCAAATACTTGCAGAAATTACAAAAAAAATCCATGGTTGAAGGCCTCTCGGTCATCAAAGCTACCACCAGAATTTGCAAACGCTGTATTTTGGGAAAGCATCCTGAGCATAAGTTTGATCAAGGGAGGCAATTCAAGCATCAGAAATTTTGGGGCTGATTCATTATGATATCAGCAGACCAATTCCCATCACATCCTTGAATATATCTTGGTATGTTATTACTTTTAGATATGAATTTTCTAGATGTACATGGGCCTTCTTCATCAAGAAAAAGTCAGATGTCTTAGAAAAATTCATTGAATTAAAAGCACTAATTGAGAATGCATCGAGGAAAAAGATCAAAATTTTGAGATCTGATAATGGAGGGGAATAAATCAGTAATTATTTTATGTATATATGTTCTAAAAGTTCTATTCATGTCCAACATTCAGTTTCTTACACTCCCCAGCAGAACGGTGTAGCGGAGAGAAAGAATCGGTCTCTCAAGGATATGACCACTTGCATGCTGGAAGCCAAGAAGTTGGATGCAAATTTGTGGGATGAGGGCATGAATGATGCTATATAAATTCAGAACATATTTACTAACTCATACATGAAATGGAATACCCATTTTGAATCCTACTTCGGACATAAGCCGGATGTGTCGAATCTCAAAGTGTTTGGGTCCACTGCATGGGACCGAATTCTGCATGATAAGAGCAAAGATTTGAAACTGCAAAGTGTTGAATGTTTATTTATTGGATATTCTAATTAATATAAAGGTTTCAAGATGTTTGATATCAGAACAAAACAAATCATCATTTAAATAAGTGTCTGGTTCGATGAGCCTCTTGAAGAGGTAGAACTAGTGAAGGAGAAAACTGTTGAATTTCCTTCCTACTCTACTAAATATTTGGATGATGAAATTGGGGGTGTTGACTCTGATTTGGAACCTATGATATCTGATATCAGTGACCAAAAAGCATCAAGTTCAAGATCAGAAATTGAAGTGCAAACACATCTCCCAACTTGGGACAGAAATACACTTTCTTCTGTCGGTGACAACATTGGAAATCTTGGTGATCGAAGAAGAACATAGTCCAATTTCCAAAGAGCAGGTATTGAAATATCTTCTAATGACTCTTTGCTGTCTAAAAGTTTTTACTTAATGATAATTTCATATCCTAAGTCTTACTACCATGCTTGAAAATATCCAAGATGGTAAGCTGCCATAGACGGAGAGATGAATTCTCTTCAAAAGAATGCCACTTGGGAGCTAGTTTCTCTTCCTCCGGGGACGAAATTAGTTCAATGCAAGAGGGTATTTCAGAAAAAGGTTGATGCTGATGGAAGCACCTAGAAATATAAGGCAATACTGGTATAAAAATGGTTCTCCCAGGTCCAAGGTGTGGACTATCATAAGACCTTTGCACCGGTTGCAAAAATGGACTCCATCTGCCTAGTTTTGGCAATTAAGGCATCCAAGCACTGGGAAGTGCATCATATGGATTTTCAGTCTGCCTTTCTACATGGATATCTTCATGAGGAGATATACATGAAGCATCTTAAGGGCTAAATTTCATATTCATCTTTGGTTTGCAAACTAAAGAAGTCACTATACGAGTTAAAAATGGCTCCAAGAGAGTGGTGTTCCAAGATGGATGCCTTCCCTCTCTCGCAAAAATTACAGAGGTGTAAACTAGATACGAATGTGTATATACATAAATATGATGGTAATTTTATTATTATTTTTTTATATTTTGATGATCTCTTGATTACTGGAAGCACTACTGCTTCCATTTCAATCATAAAAACTGCCCTCCATGATGCATTTGAGATGAGCGATTTGGGGCTCTTGAAGCAATTTCTTGGGCTTGAAATTGTACAAAATTATGATGGGATAATGGTCACTCAGTCCAAATACATATCAGACCTGTTATTTTAGTTTAACATGGTTGAATTTAACGCTGATCCATTCCCTTTCCTTTCAAGGATCAGCCTTAAAGATGGAAAAAGCACTCCACCGATGGATTGCACAATCTACCACCAACTGATTGGTAGCTTGCTTTACTTGACACATTATCAGACTGATATATGTTATTCCATGAATGTTATATCAATATACATGCATCAGGCTCATGATATTCATTGGAAGGAAGCCAATAGGATCCTCCAGTATATTCAGGTCACCAAGACCTACGACATTCACTATGCTGCAGACTCTGAGCTAGAGTTGGTTGGTTACATAGATTCAGATTGGGTGAGAGATTCTATTGATCAGAAGTATACTTCTGGATATGTATTCATGTTTGGTGGTGGCCCCATTTTCTAGTCTAGAAAGAAGAAGGACGCCATTGCATTGTCTTCAGCAGAGGCCGAGTACATAGGAGCGGTGAATGCTTGCATCCAAGTTGTTTGGTTGCAAGGAATTCTTTCAGACTTTGATTTTGGTATTAATTTATCCATTGTCCTCTTTTGCGACAATCAAAGTGCTATTAATATCTTCATAGATCCAGTTACCAGAAAGAGGACCAAGCATGTAGAGATACACATGCACTATATAAGGGAATTGGTGCATGATAGGACCATCATTCTGCATACTGCCATAATTATGAGTAGATTGCAGAAATATTCACAAAGATATTTTTAGAGAAGAATTTCACTTACCTATGTTCACTATTGGGGGTGATTTCATCAGGGTGATCAGACTACTTTCAATGTTCAGCTTGAAGGGGGGGGTTTCCCACTGGGTTTTCACTCTTTTCCTCACTTAGATTTATTTTTGAGCATTGTTTGAGTTACATTATTGTATAGGGTGACCTATGGCCTTTATTGTCAGGGCCCCATCATTTCATGCATTTTTTTAGTCCTCCCGAGTATAGCTTAAGGGGGTGGTGTTGGAGTAATTTACCCAAGATGCACACTTATTTGTCCAATTTTGGCCTATTTACCCACTATCCTAAGTTTAATTGACTTACTTGGCATAAGATGAGCCCAATATGACATCAACATGAGATCACGCATGCCCTCCTTCAGTTAAGAAGGCCAACTAAGCCTTCTCCTTCATTCAAGGAGGCTAACTGTGCTTCCTCCTTCAAACAGGGAGCATTTCTGGGGTGATATGAGTGTCATAAATGCACCTAATTGCTAAATTATTGTAACAATCAGTTAAGCTGAGTTGTGAAGGTGCCTCCATTCATTATTTGACTATTTTTTGTCATTATTTATGAACTGGAGATAACACATGCATCTACAACCAATTCTGATGACATGTTTACTTTAGTTAACTCCATCAGAGCTACTTTGAGTTATGGATACACTAACTCCTTTAGTTGGACATGCAATTACTTGTAGTGAGTCACTTTCAGTTAGACTAAGTCATCTATTGCACTCTAATTCATTCAAGACTTAGTTAAGAGTTAGTTATTGATTAGCTTGGTGGTTAACTATGTGTGTCGAGTGTGGCTGACATTTAGTTAAGCTACACACATCCATGTAATTCGAATGACCTCCTTGAGTATTCTAATTGTCTTGGAATTCATGCACCTTGCATGAATATTATATTGTATTACTCATTCGTTATTGATTATACGTAGCTACTACTGCTATTGTAGCACCATTATGCCATTTTCATGCTTAATTGTCTGAAATCTCTTATGAGACTGTGTTTTAGTCCCTAGATTACTGTGACAGATTAATAATCTGGTGGCTCATTTAATTCCAAAAACTGACCCAAAGACCTAGGAAATATTATATAAACCATCAAATTGAGTAGGAGGCTCACCATTCATTCTGATTTCTGAGAGAATGAACCTTGTGTCTGCTGCAAACTGAAAGGTTAGGCACACAAGGTATTTGATGAGGGGATAGATAAAGTGATTTGCTAAGTTAAGTCTGCTACTGAGTGCTTTGTTGTAGAATTATGTTGTGTGGTAGAGATATTCATCCTTATGGTTCAGTGAATAGGCTCAGTGGTCCTAAGAAAGTAAATTTGGCTACTTCAGAAAAATGTTGGGTGGAACAGTCTACCGTGGATGTTTGTCTCCCTTTTGCATTCTATCCAAGTTCAATTTCTATTTAATTTATGAATTTGTACTTTCGTTTAGAATATGCTCAGGAAAATGTAATTTGGATGATTGAATATATTATAATCTCTTTATTTGAATGTTGTTAGGTGGCACTATGTTTATTAGTTTTTAAATTTAATGGATAGATCTACTCGTTTAGTATTCTCTATAAAAGTATTTCATAATCAAAGAAATGTTCTTTTTGTATTAGGTTTAGATTGTTTCTACATGTATTACAAACTATTAAAATGTTAATAATAGGGATATAATTATGTAGACTAAGCTTAAATTAAGTAAATTTTGTAACACAGCAAGGACATGTAAAGGTCCCATAGTAAAGAAAACACAAAGAACTACTATAACAAAGATATTTCATTTAATAGGATCTCTCTCTCTCTCTCTCTCTCTCTCTCTCTCTGTATATATATATATATATATATATATATATATATATATATATATATATACTTAAGAACATAATCTTGTTTATAGCACTGTAAATTATTTAGGGTTAAAACCTAAAATAAGATTATACAGATTTAAACATAACCTGGAACTTATCTAATGTTCAGATTGAAGTTTCCTCCTTAATACTTCTTCTTACAATAATATTTCCAGGATAAGTGTCATGTCTCTTTAAAAACAAACTCTAGAACTAATCTAGAATAACCACGGTTCTAAATTCTGAGTAATAACTAAGCTAGTTCACATAAGGGAATATTAATCCCAGTTTATTAATGATTAAACTTTTTAGTAACACCAAGTCAATATTATTGGCAGACCGTAGCACTGGTTACAAGATTCAGGCTAGGTTGGTGTTGTTTATGTAGGATTTGGCTTGCAGAAGGAAGTTACAGAAAACCTTAGGGCTTATTTTAATTTCAAATTAGTATGGTTAACTAAACAGAGTTTGAGTTATTTTAAATATTAATGGAAGCTTACCTATAGTCTCATGGTCTATTTAAACAAGTTAAATACTCAAAGTAAAATATTCACAGTCTTTAAACAAAAAATGAAACCCTAGGATCTTTTTATAACTGGTTTTGTTTACATCTATAGAGTCATACTATTAACAACTCAACATCAAGTCCCTTGTATGTTTTTTTTAAATAATATCTAAAACATTATTTACAACATTACCTAAAACCCTACATATTTTATTTGAAGAGCTGAAGTATTTTGACAGAGGCCTTACGGCCCTCATCTCAAAGAATACTTGGAAAGGAAAAGACTCCACGGCTGGATCCCTTGGTTAAATAGGTTAACTACAAATAAATATAAACAGTAAAATAACCATATATGTTTTTAAAAACCTCAATCTCTTTTACAAATACAATACGACTTCACTATGAGAATAGCAATAGAACTTGTAAACCAATTGGAGGACTTGATAAATGAAATATAATGTATATTAAAATGCAGCATCCATTTCGTTAAATAATGCAATGAGTTCAAATGGAAAACACTCAAGGGAATTGTTCCATAACATATCCATTATTTTATCAACAAAGAGTAACAAAAGTAGGACAATGGCTTCTTTTTCCCCAAAACAAGAATCAATAGTAAGGATACACGACCTTATCGTGTTACAACAAACTTAAACAATGAAAGAAAACAACAATTTAAGCAATTGTTTAAACAATCATTATATGAAATCCATAATACCACTTTGGTATTGCTCACATATAACCATGACGAGTCTTTACAACAATATAGCCATTACATTATCCATTTAATAAACACAACTGTGATTAGACTGGCTTTATAGGTCCAAAAACAAAATCGACAGAGTAAAGGCTCACAGCCGCATCATGGAAAACTGTAAATAAACTAAAACCACAAAACCCTCATAGGGCTAGACAAGCTGAAGATCTGTACTATATAAATAAAAATTTTAGAATCAAAATAGAGGTACTTTTAACAACATAGAAAGTGGCATAGTCGCAAGACTCCACAGGCAGTGATTTATTCACATTCTGGAGAAATACACAGTCACTTAACATTAGAAATAAATAGAGTTGTAGTATCGAAACCCTCATGGGTTCTTAAAATGTTAAAAAAAGTTTATAACCAAAATAATATACATAGTGCCATATTCGTTTACAACTCCACGGGTGATAAATAATACCCTTATAACATCAAAGTATATTATATCAAAGCAAATATATCACTTCCATATCAAGAAACCAACATAGAGTGGAAGAACCCGAACGCCATGATAACACACCATAAAACCCAGTTTGGTTCCACAAAGCTACGCAAGGTAAAGACATTGGTATTACTAGTGAAAAGGGGCTCCTTGGCCAGTGAGCAATATACACCCTCATCGTAGAGACTAGTTCTGCATGTACATGATTAACGAAAGTTAAACAATAATTTTTATTTATAAAAAATCTATGTAAAGAATCATTACTAGAAGAGCTACTGAAGTATTTTACCTTCTTGAAATTATAGGTCCCACCAGAGGTACCCTTTCGGCCACCAAACAAAGCTCACAAACTCCACAAGCATTCTGGGAAAACTGAGATAGGTTCAGATGAAGTCAAGGGCCAAGATTAATGGACTACCCTTCTCTGTTTACAAACAGTGGACTAACATGGTCAAAAACCAAGAGAGCAAGTGAAAAAAATAAGGTGCAACTAACTTCAAAGAAAAATCCATCAAAAATTTTTACACAACCACCAAAGTCATTAAAAAACCAGGGTTTGACCTCATGTCCTTTACCCGACAGTTGGAGACGCTATTACAACCACATGTCCTACATGTGGATTCCATCAATTCTTGTACTTTTCATATTGAATTCGTGGATATGGTCTTGAGATATTTACCTTTAGTCATATCTTGTGTAGTAAAGACCCAATGTTTAGGCATAATGCTTCCCACTTTAATCTTATAAAATAAGTTAACAAGTTAGGGTTATCATTTCCATAGTCCAAGAATATGTTATAGTATAAGCTATAACATATGATGTGTTGAGTTAAAAATTCAATATTTTAAAATTATAGATGAAAAATAGTATGTTATATAAACATCAAAACTAAGTAAAGTTTAGGTTGTTTTCCCCAAAAGCAATGGGACCACGTTATTTGTGACTGGGTAAAAGCATGGTAATGTGTCTCACTTTTTCCCCTTTTGCAGTGATGAAATCTATGAACTAAAAGTATTTGTTTAGAAATCTACAAATCCATCAATAATTAGATAATTATGTAATGAAACAAAAGTTTTCATTATGAATGAGCTATTATATGGTATTTTTTTTTAAATTAAAAAAATTATTTTTATCTTAGTTATTTTATTTTCTTTAAAGGCCATTTACTATTATTTCATGCATCTTATAAGTGCTCACAAAACCATGACCCCCCATATCTATCTTCATTTACTTTTTTTATTCCAATTTTTCAAACAAGCTTTTAATAGGCACTTTTAATATTGTTGTACATATTTTTAAATTTTGTTTTATGATATATTTTAATTATTATTAAATTATCAATATAATAAATATGTTTTATGTGTACGTAAAAGCGCGACCCCAAAAAGTATCATTTTAAGACATCAAAATGAATATTTTTCATATAAATATGGAAATAATATATAAGTGATTGTTAAAATTATTTTTTGAAAATTTTTGAAGCACATTTTTTAATTTTTATAATAAATACTTTAAATAAATTTATAAAAACAGAACAAATTTTCTTGCTGCAAAGTGAGACACATTACCATGCTTTTACCCCACTAGTAGTTTCATGCCTTAGTATTTGGTTCTTTTATAGGATTGCCGCATCTACCTTCATCAAGGGAAAACAAAGTTCATGCATTAGTCATAAAGACTAAGTAAGACCATGATCAATACCTTTTATAGCTCAAAAGTAAAATCAAAACTGAAGAAAAATGTCAAACAGTCTTAAAGACAGTTATCATCACAAAGAAATGTAAACTTGAAGGCATGACATATTTTGGACATAGTACACCAATAAAGCCGCTAATGATAAAACTAGCATTTATTGTTAAATAATTACGACAAATGATTTATGAAGTATAACATCTCTTTGATTTATTCCCAAAGAATCATGAGTTACATGCAGTAATACTTTTTTTATTTATTTATCAAATTTAGGTATGCTACATGTGGTATCAGATAAAGCCGCTAATGATAAAACTAGCATTTATTGTTAAATAATTACGACAAATGATTTATGAAGTATAACATCTCTTTGATTTATTCCCAAAGAATCATGAGTTACATGCAGTAATACTTTTTTTATTTATTTATCAAATTTAGGTATGCTACATGTGGTATCAGAGCGACTTTTCCAAACACTAGGCCTGATTGGCTCACTCACATATAAGTAAGAAAAACAATATACTAATTTTATTTGCATTTATTTTTATACATAAATATAAAATATGTTTTGCAGGACAATGGAAGGTGCTGAAGCATCTGCTGAAAATGGTTCTCAACACAACAATCCTGACAACTTTTATGTAGATCTAAACAATCTAAAGTTACTACAGACAATTAAGGATTTAAAAGAGGAACTACAAACTGTAAAAATAAACAATGAAAGAATTATGGAAATGAATCAAATGATACTAAACAATATGCATAAAAAAGGAAAAGATAAGTGAAATGTTTATGAAACTGATTCTGAAACAACATCTTACAAACATAAAGGAAAGAAAGAGAAATATTATGATAGTGAATCTTCATCAAAGGGTAATGCAAGGTCGTGTAAGGGAAGGAATAAATGCATAAGTGACAGCAATGAGAGTGACCATAAACCTAGGAGAAGGATATATAAACCCTATGAAGAAATTTTTGGGGAATTAAAAAAAATAAAGGCTCCCATGTTTAATGGGGAAGTAGAGAAAGGTGAAGAAGCAAAATCTTTGCTGTCAGGAATGAAGAAATATTTCCATATTTACAACTATTATGAAAAACTAAAGGCGAGGATGGACATTTACAATTTGATTGGAAAAGCCGATATGTGGTGGCAAGATATAAAAAGGGTTAAAAATATTAAGGAGAAGTACTTAACCTAGAGAGTTTTTAAAAAGTATTTTCATGTAAAGTTTTTATCTGATAAATACTACGAGGAAAGAGCTAAGGAATTCAATGAACTAAAATTAGGTTCAATGTCCATGAAGGAGTTAAGAAAAAAATTTCTAAGTCTGTTAAGATATGTACCTTACGTAATAGATGAAAATCCTAAAATACAATGACTTTTAAGTTGTCTTCCTACCAGCTTCAAAGATAGGATTGAGTCCGATAATACGAAAACTTTGGAGGAAGCTATGAGAAAGGATAGTTTCTATTATGAACAGATTAAGAAAAGGGAAAGTTTACCTAACCGGAAGACTAAAAATACAAGTCATTTTGACCAAAAGAGAAGAGGGTTTAAGTCAAACAAGAGTTTTGGGAGTAAATCTCATAATTTCTCCAAGAATAACCATATGAAAACTGATTTTAAGAATAAAGTACCCCAGAATACTGCAGCAAAAAAAGGCATGGATATTGTAATGTCCCTTTTTGGAAATTTTATTAATATGACCAATTTTTCACTTTGTCTCCTATCTCGACCTTTGACTAGTTTTGATGTCTAGGTCTCCAAATTGACCCAAATCCTACCAAATATTATGAGAAGGTGTATGAATGATATTAATACTTGAATATGATGTTCATGGATTATTTATGACCCTCCAATTATTTCTTAAAACTTTTTTAATATTTTGCTCAAAGTAGGAGTCTTTACTAGCCAATTGGGGTTCCAATTCACCCTGGGTAAATGCTGAAAACGACTTCTCAAATGCTCCCAAATGCACTCAAATTTATGAAAACGGGTAGAGGATGTTTAATGAAATTTTTAAGGTCTCATATTAATCATTATTCATTTTATATATGCTGTTATGACCCTCTCCCAGACAACTACAAAATCATTAATTCAACCCTTGGGGAAATCGCACCAAATCTTCTCCAAATGCAATTAAACTGAGTAAAATGACTTAAATTCTGAAGTGATGAACATGAAACTTGTAATACTCATAAATTATATTCCATTCATCATAAATATATCACATATAGATTCTCCCATTTGAAATTATCAGCATTACCATGGTATACTTCAATATAGTGGGGAAGTGGTCATTATTTGCTCATTAATATTCACTTTTACATACAACCATTTGTTATTTCGACCTGATACATTTTTAGAATGAAAAAATATCATATTAATCTTATTAAAATCATAAATGGACCATTATAATATTGAAATCATCAGCATTCAATGGCATACATCAATATAGTGGGGAAATGGTCATTGTTTGCTCATTAATGTTCACTTTTACATTCAACCATTTGATATTTCCACCTGATAATTTTTGAGAATGAATAATATATAATATTAAACTTATTACAATCATAAATGTATCATGATAATCTCTCCCAAAGAGTACAATATCTCATCCAAAGCGCAATCCCTCCATGAGCAAGAATATGCAATAAAAACTAGAAATGGTTGAGAGAAAGTCTTGCCCTAGAAGGAACAAAGATATTACCTATACCTTACACATGAAAATACAACCTCCATTAAATATCCATGAAATACCTTATTTTCCTCTCCAAACACCAACTTGGATGGGAATCTTTCACCCTCGAAATTGGCTAAGGCAAAGAACTAGTCATCCATTAGCTCTCTCAATTCACAAATGCGAATTTATCAAATGATAAAAATACATTCTCTTGGTTTATTCCTGTATTATAAAAATTATTATCCTTATAAGGTTTCCAATCCATCCACAAACTCAATACAATTCTAATTTGGGCGTGGGATCAATATTTTCATGTGTCCTCCCTTTCCTAGCCTTCCATCTTCTCCCAAATTGAGTAGGAACCCATTGAGCTTCCACAACTCACATGAGTGCCCTATTGGATGATATATTTATACCTTCCATGTCATATATGTCATATTTAAGCCTTCGTATATGATTTGTGTCATAGGTGTCATAGGATCTTCATCATTGTTGTCATAGAGTTAGGGAATCTAGTCCAAGTGTCTCACTAGCTCCAAAATGATGCTTCCTCTCCCATGTAAGTTACATTTACTTAAAATTCAACCTATGATGCATATGGAAAAGTGTATTATCCTTATAACTCATCCAATAAAATTTACGATTCCCACGGATTCAAAATTGCAAGAGGAGGATGCCATGCGGCACAAAAATTCTAGATTGTGTGGGCCCCATAGTCTCCATCTGTCTCCATACTCCATTGCCACTTCAATTTTATATTTTAATTATTTAATAAGATACATTATTAAATATTTATTCCATTCTAATGTCTGAATATAATTTATTACCCCCCTTATTCCAAATCCCAAAGCTTCAACCCCCAACCTAGGAAACTAGTAATTTTCCTCTTTGGCAATTATTTGGCCCTTAGAATCAATTTGATAAACTATTAGGAATATGGAAAATATGATTAGGCCATTGTGACCCAATACAAAATTTGGGACATGAAAAATCCTCCCTTCCAAATTTTTCTTGTTCTCAAGCAATTTCAAACATGGGTGTTGAAGAACCTACTTTATATATGATTCTTTGATGTTGACACTGAGTTGCCCAGCATTGAGTCTTTGAGGTTCCATGAATATTTTAGAGAGGAACCACCATGCTTGATGCTACACTACTATGATTAAAATAACTTTATTAAGTGTGGAATCCATCTTCCATACTGATTGTTTCCCAAAAATTTTGAAATCAATGGGACTAAAAACTATCCGAGGGTCCCATTGCTTGTATTGTACTCCAACAATTGAGAGTTCTCTCCAATCCATACCATTAGGAAAGAGAATTATGGGATTGAATTTTATGTATGCATTCTTCTAAACATCATGAGTACATAATATATATCATCAAAGTACATAACAACATAATAAAAATGTACATCAAGGAGGTGCCTCATCAAAAAATAATGAAAGTGCTTATACCTCCAAGTAAGTAGACCACCATTTTCCAAGTGCATACAAGCTTCAAGTGACCAATCAAATTTTATCCATTGCAATAAGTGAGTATCCAATTTCCTATAATTATGCTCCAAAAGGATGTGATATGCATCAAAATATTCATCCATGTATTCTTTCATCCAAGAAGTGAATGAAGAATCTCCACTAAAATATGAACCAAATAGTGAGCAAAAAAGACAAGGAGACTTCAAATGACTCAAAGAAGTCTAACCCATACATCCATGAATGTGAGAATCGTAAATATATAACAAAGTATGTGGCTGGAAAAAAAATGTTCTCCAATCATAAATATATTCACCCCAGTGTTGGATGAAGTTCCTACAACATCAAATGAACCAAGTGTTGAGCAAGAGAAACCATGAGTCTTAAAGTGACTCAAATGCATATCATAGGTGCATCCATGTAGATGTGCATCATCATAAAATAAAAAAGGATTCTTCTTCAAATGTGAATAAGAATTTTCTCCAATCATGTCATGATAAAAATTAAATCTAGGAGTTCCATACTCCTCATGCAGCACCATAAAAAATAACCCTTTAACCCATAGTTCATTGAGACTAGTTCTGAAAAAAATGGAATTGTAGGATGTAGGAGAATGAACCAACTCAACCAAATGGTAAAAACGTGCAGAAGTTTCATCATGGGAAGGATCCATATGGGTAGTATCATGCAGCTCCTTTAAAAGTGTGAAAACTTTGTCATAGATGGGTTCCAATGTAGATGAATCATGATCTTGTTTAAAATTGCATAACCTTCATCAAGAGACAATTCAAGTTCCTCTTCCACCACATCAAGTGTTTGGATCTATTCAAATTCATTTTCAAACACATCAAGCACATTCAAATTTCCACATTTCTCATGATCCACCATGTCATGAGAATCCTCCAAACACTCTACCATTTGACAATCCGAAACATAGGAGGAAAAACAAGTATCTTGCAACTTTTCAAGAAGTTGCTCATTTTTAATTGTGAGAGTATGATTATCCTCATTATTCTTAAATTATGCATCATGTAAGAATTAATTAAGATCAAACAAATGGTTTCTATCAAAAATAAAAGACATGAAATTACCTTTGATGTGGTACATTGTTCTTTGAATCTTCTCCATGTCTTTAAGCAAGGATGTTTCCTCCATTGAAGTATCTCTCCAACAAGAATTTGACACTAATGCTTGAGTGTCATGGAGTATTCTAAGGGACTCTTGGATATTATTTTCATTCATATTTAAGGAACCTTCAAGAAAATGGGGCTCTTGCAAATGAACCTCCTCATCTTATTCCTTCTTTCTTGGACCAACTTCTTGAAGCTCAAGTGTGATGGGGAAGTTAATATTTTTTCTTATTAAAATTATACAAGGTATTTATTTTCATTTTTAATGGTAGTTTTTCTTACATCAACACTTTCAAAAGTGATCTCTATGTCACCAACATATAGGTGTGAGCACCCATCAGTAGGTACTACTTCATAGTTCAAGCATCCATCAATAAATGCTCTTTGCTTCATTTCCAAGGTAGGATGTGTCTTGAAATGATATTCATTATTTTCAATAGAAAATTCTTCATACTCATGTGATGTATCTTCATATTTTTTAGATTCACATGGGAGTGACTTTAGATCCTCATAATGCAATTCTTTTTCTATTTCACCACCCACAAAACTTGGTAGATCCTTGGTCTCTTCCATACTTGTGAATTGCTGATTATTCCTTAATGAATTCACATTTTAATTATTTTTCCTAAATTGATTCACCCAATCATTAAATTATTCAAAATGAATTGTATTAAGTGTCTCTCCATGATGGAAACTTCTACTACCCCCTTCTGCCAGCTTACCCCTAAACTGGCTAGCCATTAATTCAAATCCTTTCATAAGTTGCTCGTTCATGTTCTTGGTTATGTCATCAAATACAGGTTTCATGATTTTTATATGCTCCTCACCATCATATGAGGTTCCCTTTTAATCCCTAGTCATAGTTTCCTAAAAAAAATGCCTTCTTCTCTTACTCTGCTTTTTTTCTAAGTCTTCAACAAAAGCACTTTTGGTTTCAATATATAATGGTATTACTTGAATTATTGTACTCATAAATATCAGACCACATCAGGTTCCAAGATCATGATCTGATACAAATGTAATGTCCCTTTTTGGAAATTTTATTAAAATGATCATTTTTTCACTATTTCTCCTATTTTGACCTTTGACTAGTTTTGATGTCTATGTATCCAAATTGACCCAAATGCTCCCAAATAATATAATAAGGTGTAAAAATGATATTAATTATTTAATATTATGTTCAGGAATGATTTTTGACCCTTAGGAGTAGGAGTAGGAGTCTTTACTAGCCAATTGGGGCTCCAATTCCCCCTCGGTAAATGCTAAAAATGGCTTCTCAAATGCTTCCAAACCCACTCGAATTTATGAAAAAATGAAGAGTATGATTAAGGTAAATTGTTAAGTTATAATATTCACCATTATTTAGTTTTTACAGGTTGTTATGAACCTCTCCCAAACAGCTAAAAATCACTAATTCGACCATTGGGGAAATGGCACCAAATCTTCTCCAAATGCATTAAACTGAGTTTAAAATGACTTCAAATGCTGAAGTGATGAACATGAAACTTTAAATACTCATAAATTAAAGTAAATTCATCATAAATATATCATATATACATTATTCCATTCAAAATGATCAACATTACCATGGCATACAACAATATAGTGGGGAAACGGTTATTATTTGTTGATTAATATTCACTTTTACATACAAAATTTTGATATTTAGACCTGATACTTTTTGAGAATGAATAAAATAGCATATTATTCTTATTACAATAATAAATGGACCATGAGAAGCTCAAAATCCTCTGAATTCAATGGCATGCACCAATATAGTGGCAAAATGGTCATTGTTTTCTCATTAATAATCACTTTTACATTCAACCATTTGATATTCAACCTGAGAATTTCTGAGAATTAAGAAAATATAATATTGAATGTATTACAATCAGAAATGTATTAGGAGAATATCTCCCAAAGAGTACAATAGCTCACCCAAAGCACAATCCCTCCATGAGCAAGAATATGCAATAAAAACTGGAAATGGTTGAGAGAAAGTGTTGCACTAGAAGGAACCATAATATTTCATGTATATTACACCTGCAAATACAAACTCCATTAAATATACATGAAATACCTGATTGGCCTATCCAAACACCAACTTGGATGGGAATCTTTCACCCTTGAAATTGGCTAAGGAAAGAAACTAGTCATCCACTAGCTCTCTCAATTCATAAATGCAAATTTATCAAATGATAAAAATCCATTATCTTGGTTGATTCATGTATTTTATAAAAATACTTATCCTTCTAACATTACCAATCCATACACAAGATCAAGCCAGTTTGAATTTGGGTGTGGGCTTAAGATTTTCCATGTGTCCTCCCTTTCCTAGCCTTCCATCTTCCCCTAATTTGTGTAGGAACCCATTGAGCTTCCCCAACTAACATGAGCACCATATTGAATGATATATTTCAACTTGACATGTCAAATATTTCATATGTAAGCCTTCATATTTTATTTTTATCATAGGTGTTATAGCATCTTCATCATTGTTTCCATAGAGCCAAGGAATGTACTCCAAGTGTCTCACTAGCTCCAAAATGACTCTTCATCTCCCATGTAAGTTACATTTCCTTCTAAATTAGATCTATGATGCATATTTCCAAGTGTAATATCCTTATAAATCATCCAATAACATTTAGGCTTCCCATGGTTTCGAAATTGCAAGAGGAGGATGCCATGTGGCACATAAATTATAGCTTCTATGGGCCCCATAGTCTCCATGTTTCTCCATGCTCCATTGCCACTTAAATTTTCTCTTGTATTTATTTAATAAGATTCATTATTAAATATTTATTCCATTCTAATGCCTGAACATCATTTATTGTCCCCCTTATTCCAAATCCCAAAGCTTCCACCCCCAACCTAGGAAACTAGTAATTTACCTCCTTGGCAATTATTTGACCCTTAGCATCAATTTGAAAAACTCTCATAAATATGGAAAATATGATTAGGCCATTGTGACCCAATGCAAAATTTGGGACATGACAGATATTCCTAACAACTTTGTTAAAAATAATGAAGAAAGGGAACCTGTAAAATGTTGGGAATGTCAAGGATTGCATTACGCCAAGTACTTTCTGAACTAGAAGGGGAAATTCAAAAATATACACACTACCAAGGAAGAGGAAACAATTGGATATGTGGAAAATGAGATTCCCACGATAAATGCAGCTCTAGGGAACCGATAGGCGGATCATCAAAATTCCATGGTGGAACTGCAAGGTATGATACAAAACCATTATGTTTCCATATTGATTGATCTAGGTGCTACATTAAGTTATATATCTCCTAGCATAGTGGAAAACTGCAACTTATCTTTAAAAAAATTTGAAAAATCCTGGATGGTTCAGTTAGCTACATGAACTAAAAGAAATGTGGTAAATTATGTTGAAAGTTGTAATTTTCTTATGAGTCAGTTTGAAACTTAGGTCAAGTTAAATGTGTTACCATTAGAATCCTATGATGTGCTAATAAGAATGGATTGTCTGGAAAAACACTAAGTAATTTTAAACTGTTTCATAAAAAAATTACTTGTTTAAATAATGAAGGAGAAAGAATTACTGTCACATGAATACCTAAGAAAATATCTGTTAAACAAATCTTAACCTTGTAGATGGAAAAGGCTGTAAGAAAGGGTTGTAAAGTATTTTTTTTACACATAATAAATAATGAACAAATTGGTAAAGAAGATAAACTAGGATTTGAGGATATTCCTATCCTACAATATTTCATGGATGTATTCCCGAAAGAAATTCTAGGATTACCTCCCAAGAGAGATCTCGATTTTACAAACGAATTAGTACCAGGAAAGGTACCTAACTCGAAATATCCCTATTGAATGAATATATTGGAGATCAACAAATTAAAATTACAATTACAAGAGTTAAAGATAAACATCATGTAAGACCAAATGTATCTCCTTGGGGAGCACGAGTCCTTTTTGTCAAAACAAAATACATTACTTTACGTATATGTATAGACTATTGTCAACTTATTAAAATGACAATTAAGAATAGGTATCCTCTGCTCCACGTTAATGATTTGTTTGATCAAATACACTGAGCAACGATATTCTCAAAAATCAACTTAAGATCTGGGCATCACCAAGTCAGAATTAAAGATGAATACATCTTTAAAATTTCCTTCAGGACATGATATAGGAACTATGAATTTGTGGTTATGTCCTTCGGGCTAATAAATGCATCAAAAACCTTTATTTGCTTAATGAACAACATCCTAAGTGAGTACTTAGACAAATTTGTAGTCATCTTTATAGAAAACATATTAATCTATTTTAAAACAAAAGAAGAACATGATGAACATCTGTAGATAATACTACAAGTCTTAAGAGAACATCAACTGTATGCTAAGTTCAACAAATGTGAATATTATAAAGATAAGATGTAATATATAGGGTATGTAATATATGAATAAGGGATATCGGTAGAACTAGATAAAATAAAGGCTATAATTGATTGGCATGTTCTTAAGGTCGTAGCTGATGTATGATCCTTTATGGGAATAAAAGGTTATTACAAAAAATTTATTTAATAATTTTCAAAAATTGCAAATCCTATAACCTCATTACAAAAAAAAAAGGTAAGAAATTTGTCCAGGATCAGAAATGCGAAGAAAATTTTAATAAAATAAAAGTATTATTAACCATTGCACCCATTCTAAAAATAACATATTTAGATAAAGATTTCTTCGTATGCACTGATGCATGCAACACAGATTTGGGTGGAGTACTGACACAAGAAGGTCATGCAATTGTGTACGAATCAAGAAAGTTAAAAAATCATGAAAATAATTACATAACTAATGACTTAGAGTTGTCTTAAATAATCCATGCTATAAAAATGTGGTGCCATCACTTAATAGGTAAACGATTTATGCTAATGTCTGATAACATAAGCCTAAAATATCTGTTTGATCAACAAAATCTAAATGTGAGGCAAGATATATGGCTATCTTTCCTTAGCGAGTATCATTTCGAAATCAAGCACATTAAAGGGAAAGAAAATAAAGTGGTTGATGCCTTAAGAAGAAACACAATAACAAGTTTTGTAGATTCCATTAGTAATTATAAAACTGATTTAGAAGATAAATTTGAAGAAGGAATAAAGCAGGACCCATAATACCAGAGTTTAAAAGAAAATCTAACTCAGAATGTATATGAAAATAGAATTACATACTACAGTTTTAATGAAAAAGGTTTAATACTGTATAAAAACAAACCTTATGTGCCAAATATACCAGGAGTTAAGCTATTGATTTTGAATGAAATACACAAAATTCTGTATTCTCGACATCTAGGGTATCAAAAAATGATAACCATGTTGAAAAGAGAGTACTTTTGGCCTCATTTGAAAAATGAAGTTGTTGGATTTTTATCTAGGTGTATAGAATTTCAACAAGTTAAAGTTTAACATCAACACCCCGTAGATCTCTTACAACCATTATAAATTCCAAATTGGAAATGGGAAGTCATATGTCTTGATTTTGTAATCGGCTTAGCTAAAAACCAGAAACAAAATGATTCAATAATAGTAGTTGTGGATAAAATAAGTAAAGAAACACACTTTATACTTGTTAAAACAACTTATAAAGCTTCTAGCATTGTTGACATCTTCATGAAAGAAATATTCCTCTTGCATGGAATTATAAAGGTAATAATTTTTGACCGAGATCCTAAATATACTGGTAATTTTTAGAAATATTGATTCAAAGGACTAGATACTAAATTGAATTGCAGTACTACTTATCATCTGCAAATGGATGGACAAACAGCAAGAGTTAATAAGTACTAGAGTACATGTTATGAATGTATGTTAGAGAGTATTCCAAGAAGTTGGAAGACTATTTGCACTTGGTTGAATTTTCTTATAATAACCATTATCAAGCTTCAACAAAGCTTAGTATTTTTCAAATATTATAGGGTAGAAAGTGCAACACTCCTATAACATGGAGTAATCCAGTAGATAAATGGATGTTAAGACCTGACATGTTAAAGTAATTGGAACTAACAATGAAATAGGTACAAATCAATTTGAAAACTGCTCAAGACAGACAAAAGAGTCATTCCAACCTTAAAACAACACCAAAGAAATTCCAGGTAGGTGAGCATGTGTTTGTTAAGGTGAAACCAAGAAATAGATCCTTTAAAATAGGGAGTTGTACTAAATTAGCACCCAGGTATTGTAGACCGTTCGAAATACTGGAAACTGTAGGGCCAATGGCATATCCGTTAGCCTTTCCACCTAATGTTAAAATACATAAAGTCTTTCATGTTTCTATTTTGAAAAAGTATATACAATATTGTACTCACGTGATTGACTAGAATGTGATTTGGGTACAACTAGAACAATATTTTCTGGTAGAAATGGATTGTATTCTCAATAGGAGGGAAATTTTTCTTTGAAATTGCACTATTCTACAAGTAAAGGTGCAGTTGAAACACCTCATTCCAGATGAAGCAACCTCAGAATTAGAGAGAGATATGCTGGTGGCATATCTAGATATGTTCCAAGATGACTTAGAATAACTTAAGCAACATTGAGGACGATGCAGAGCTTAAGGGGGGGTGTTTGTAACATACCCAGAACTGAAAAAACAAAAATATTATTATTTATTTTAGTAAAAACATTATCTTAAATTTATTGTAAAGTTTATGACCAAGTGGGTCAAGGATGACTATAACTGAAGAATGATTTATTCTAATAATTAATAAAAGGAGACACTTATCGAGGGGAAACTTTTAAATGAGTTTTCACTAACCCACTAGAAGGAAGGATCAGCTGTAGAAGGTTGGTTGACAAGTGGAAACACTATCATTTAACTTTCTAGTTGTTGCAGGAGCATAATCCCTAAAAAAGTGGTCATGTTCCTTGAGAGGGGGAACCGAGATGGTGGCTCATTTGATTCCAAAAACTGACCCAAATACCTAGGAAATATTATATAAACCATAAAATTAAGAAGGAGGCTCACCACTCATTCTAATTTCTGAGAGAATGAACCTTGTGACAGCTACAAACTAAAAGGTTAGGCACACAAGAAATTTGGTGAGGGAATAGCTAAAGTGAATTGTTGAGTTAAGTCTGCTACCAAGTGATTTGTTGCAGAATTCTTATGTGTGTCAGAGATATTCATCCTAGTGGTTCTAGGAATATGATTGAGGGTCCTAAGCAAGCAACTTTGGCTGCTTCAAGAGAAGGTTGGGTGGAAGAGTCTCCCATCAGTGTTTGTCCCCTTTCTGCATTCTATCTAGGTTCAATTGCTATTTAATTACTAAATATGTACTTTCATTTAGAATGTGCTCAAGAAATTTTAATTAGGATGATTTAATATATTATAATCTCTTTATCTAAATGCTGTTAGGAACACTATGCTTATTAGTTTTTAAATTTAATGGATAGATCTATTGGACTAGTATTCTCTGAAAAGGTATTTCATAATCAAAACAATGTTCTTTTTGTATTAGTTTTAGATTGTTTCTACACGTATTACAAACTATTGAAATGTTAATAATAAGGATATAATTGTTTATACTAAGCTTAAATCAAGTGAATTTTGTAACATAGTAAGGACTTGTAAAGGTCCCATAGTAAACAAAACAAGGAGACCTAATAGAACAAAGATATATCATTTATAATGATATATATATATATATATATATATATATATATATATATATAGATAGATAGATAGATAGATAGATAGATAGATAGATAGATATACTTAAGAACATACCACTGTTTCAATCACTGTAAAATATTTAGGGTTAAAACCTAAAATAAGATTATACAGATTTAAGCATAACCTAGAACTTATCTAATGTTCAGATCCAAGTTTTCTCCTTAATACTTATGTTTACAAAAATCTTTTCAGGATAAGTGTTTTGTCTCCTTAGAAACAAACTCTAGGATTAATCTAGAAAAACAAGGGTTCTAAATTCTTGGTAATAACTAATATAGTTCACATAAGGGAATCTTATGCCCAATTTATTAATGATTAAATTTTTTAGTAACACCAAGTTGAGATTATCAATAGACCGTAGCATTAGTTATAGGCTTTAGGTCAGGATGGTGTTGTTTTTGCAGTATTTTTCTTGCAGAACGAAGTTATAGATAGCCTTAGGGATTATTTTGATTTCATAACAATATGGTTAGCTAAATAGAGTTTGAATTATTTTCAATAGTAATGGAAGCTTACCTACAATATCATGTCCTATTTAAACAACTTAAATACTCAAATTGAAAGCTTCACATTATTTAAACAAAATGACAAAACCCTAGGATCTTTTTATAACTGGTTTCATTTACATCTACATAGTCATACTATTAACAACTAGCCATCAAGGCCCTTGTATGTTTTTTTAAACTAATATCTAAAACCTTATTTACAACATTACCTAAAACCCCACAGAGTTTATTTTAATAGTTGAAGTCTTTTGACAGAGGCCTTACGACCCTCATCTCAAAGCCTACCTGGAAAGGAAAGACTCCACAGCCGAATCCCTTCGGTAAATAGGTTAACTACAAATAACTTAAATATTAAAATAACCATATATTCTTTTAAAAAACTCAATATCTTTTACAAATACATTACGGCTTCACCATGACAATAACAATACAACTTGTAAACCAATTGGAGGACTTGATAAATGAAATATAATGCATATAAAAATGCAACATCTATTTCATTAAATAACGCAATGAGTTTGTGTGGAAAACCTTCATGAGAATTGTTCCATGACATATCCATTATTTTATCAACAAACAATAAACAAACTACGACAATGGCTTCTTAGCCCCCCAAAACGAATCTATAACAAGGCTACATGACCTTATCGTGTTACATCAAACTTAAACAGGGGAAGAAAACAATGATTTAAGCAATTTTTTAAACACTTGTTATAGGAAAACCATAATACCACTTTGGTATTGCTCACATATTTCCATGGTGAGTCTTTACAATAGTATAACCATTACATTATCCATTTAATAAACACAACTATGATTAGAGTGGCTTTCTAATCCCAAAAACAAAATCGACAGAGTAAATGCTCACAGCCACATCATGGAAAACTGCAAATAAACTAAAACCAAGAAGCCCTCATAGGGACATACAAGTTGAATATATGTACTATATAAATAAACTTTTGAGAATCAAAATAGAGGTACTTTTAACAACAAACAAAGTGGCATAGTCATAAGATTCCAGAGGTATTGATTTATTCACATTCTCAAGAAATACACAGTCTTTTAACATTAGAAATAAATAGAGTTGTAGTATCGAAACCCTCATGGGTTCTTACAATGTTAAAACAAGTTTATAACCAAAAAAATGTTAGTGATTGAGAAAAATATGAAGAAACTTGAACTTTAAAACTTTTATCCATAATAATAGTGCATATAAATCACATCAATAATTCAAAGATATAAATCAAACCATAGAACATAGGATATACCCTCGGAAAACCCTCCACTCATTCGGAGGATGAAAAACCCAGCAAAGGGTCTTCTAGTACGATAACTTAGTAGCAAAGAATGATTACAAAACAATAACAAATTCCTTTCACCGAGAGCACCAAAGAGAGGAGATCGATTGGAACACTGTATCTAACTTGCCAAGTGCATAGCACTTTAATAATAAGTCAAATTAGGCTTTACAAAAAAAATAGAATGGTTGCATGTAGAAACAACTTGTTAACACTTAGAACACTGATCCATCCTTAATCATGCACACCATACCGATCTGGTGTCAGGCTGCCACTCCATAATTATCTTCACATGAAGATGTGCACCTTCCATTAATTAACTAACTCTAACTGAGTAGTTAACTGAGTTGAACTAAATGTAACTGAGTTGAACTAAATGTAACTGAACAGAACTGAATGTAACTTAAAAGAACTGAATGTAACTAAACAAAACTGAATGTAAATTAACATAATTGAATGTAACTGAATAGAACTAAATGTAACTAAACAGAACTAGTGCATCTCCATCAGTGTTTATTTCCAATAAGCATTTGCGTAAATTAAGGAGTTGAACCCTTAATTAACTGAACTTGTTTACAATAACTGCAATTCAAATTCTCTCTCTATCTCTATGCTTATATTAAATATCTCTACATGGTCCATGTGTGTTTTCATTAATTAATCATATCATACTAATAAGATCATTTCCAAACCTATGATCATATGTATTTCCCCGGTTCATATAGTCATATGCTAAAGTAAATCACTCTCGGGGTAGCTAATCCCTAAAGGAGACTTGTAGCACCTGTTGACCATGACTAGCCATACATCACATAGTATATCTACTTTACATAGTAAAGTACAACACCTCACAACATGAGGATATTCGTAGGACTACAAAAGCTTACTTTCCACCTCAATCATATGAGGATATTTGTAGGACTACACAAGCCTACTATCTACCTCAATCATATGAGGATATTCGTAGGACTACACAAGCCTACTATCCAACTCAATAATATGAGGATATTCGTAGGACTACACAAGCCTACTGTCTTGATATTACTCACAAGACTTTACAACATCACCAACTCAATCATATGATAATATTTGTAGAACTACACAAGCCTACTGTCTTGATATTACAAGACTGGAGAATGACTCCTGATGTTGTAATCTCAACAAAGAATATACATAGTGGCATAGTCATTTACAACTCCACGGGTGATAAATAACACCCTTACAACATCAAAGTATATTATACCAAATAAAATATATGACTTCCATATCAACAAACTAGCACATAGTGTAAGAAACCCAACACCATGATAACACATCATAAAACCTAGTTTGGTTCCACAAAGCTACCTGAGGTAAAGACATGGGTCTTACCAGTTAAAAGGGGCTCCTCGATTAGTGAGCAATATACAACCTCGTTGCAGAGACTGGTTTTGCACACATGGGGTTAACAAAGTTAAACAATAATTTTCATTTATAAAAACTTTGTGTAAAGAATCATTACTGGAAGAGCTACTGAAGTCTTTTACCTTCTCAATGTTATAGCTCCCACCATAGATACCCTTTTCGGTCATCGAACAAAGCTCACAAAGTCCATCATCATTTTGGGAAACCTAAGATAGGTTGAGATGAAGTCGATGGCCAATATTAATGGCCTCACCTTTTCTATTTACAGACAATGGAATAACATGGTCAAAAACCCAGAGGATAGGTGCAAAAATGAAGGTGCAACTAACTTCAAAGAAAAATCCATCAAAAAAATTTACACAACCACCAAAACTCATTAAAAAAATATGATTTGACCTCATGTCCTTTACCTGACAGTGGAGACGCTATTATGACCACATGGCCTACATGTCAATGCCATCAATTCTTGTACTTTTCATATTGAAATTTTGGATATGGTATTGATATGTTTACCTTTAGTCGTATCTGGTGTAGTAAATACCCGACGTTTAAGCATAGTGCTTCCCACTTTAAGCTTATAACATAAGTTAACAGGTTAGGGTTATCGTTTCCACTATCCAAGCATATGTTATAGTATAATCTATAATGTATGATGTGTTTAGTTCAAACTTCACTATCTTAAAATATTAGATACGAAATAGTATGTTATATAAACATCAAAACTAAGTAAAGTTTAGGTTGTTTTCCCCAAAATAAATGGGACCACATTCTTTTTTACTGGTAGTTTTATGCCTTAGGATTTGGTTCTTTTATAGGATGAACACATCTACCTACATCAAGGGAAAGCAAAGTTCATGCATTAGTTGCAAGTACTAAGTGAGACCATGATCGATACCTTTGACAGCTCAAAATCAAAACCAAAACTGAAGAAAAACGTTAAATAGTCTTAAATATAGTTATCATCACAAAGAAATGTAAACTGGAAGGAATGACATATTTTGGACTTAGTACACCAATAAAGCACACTAATGATAAACTATTATTGGACACATAAAACTAGAGTTTATTGTTAAATCAATACAACAAATGATTTATGAAGTATAACATCTCTTTGATTTATTTCCATAGAATCATGAGTTACATGCAATAATAATTTTATTTATGAAATTTATGAAATTTAGGGATGTTACACATTGTTGGACTTTCTGATCTATTAGAAGTTTGATGCTGAGAATTTTTCCTTTTTAACAAGAACACAAAATGTTTTTGGAAGTCATTATAATAACAAATATATCATATGGAAATATTATTCTATTTCTTAAAAACAATTTGAAAGATTATTCCAGTTCTTAAAACCAATTTTGATAAGAAAAAATTATAAAAGGAATAGATCTCTAAAAAAATATTTTGATACCATAAAAAAATAAATGATTTTTATACCCTAAACACACAATAAATGATTCTAGTACCCTAAAAACCATCGTTGCATTCCATTGTGATTTTTTTCCTCTTACAATAAGACAATATGTTTTAAAAGAGCAATACAAGATTTTGATACCTAAAAAATCCATTTTGGCATTTCAGAGAAACTAAACACTAGGAAATCGAGTAAATCACCCTTCTCATAGTTGTTTTCCTTGCTCTTGATCCATTGATGAGATATACATGTGAATAAAGAAACATTAAAAGAAGAAAAACATTGTAGTTAGATTTAGATTTGAATACATTTATTTACACTTTGGGTTTCAAGGGATGGTCTTGATAATTAAAAAAATGATTTAATAAAAGTTGATTCCATTAAATTATAAGTCATCTAACTAAAATTAATCTTATTAATTTGTAACTAATATAATAAAATATTAATTTTTTATCTAACTACTATTAAAAACATAATAACTTCCTCTAGCTTTAATAAACCAAGAGGGATTTATCAAGAGTCTAGAGCGATGCAATTTCCTGAGAGGTATTTAAATTATTTTTAAAATATTAAAATCATGAAATTCAATCCCTCTCTTGCTTGATAGATTCCAGTTTAAGTTTTATTTATTTATTTTTAGGCATTCCTTTTAATAATTTTTTATTTTATGAGTCTACATGTATTTTTTTATTTTATAAGTGGACATGTATTTTTACAATGAATTTTTTTGGGTAATGTTAATCTACGTTACAATATCTCCCTCATATTGGGCTATAGAAAACCTCTCTCTTCTCAGTGCAATTAAAAAAACAACAAGACGTAAATAGATTTCACATGAATCTCATTATGGCACCATTCTGCAATTGAGATCAGAGTCCTTCCACCCACGCCTTTCACACACTCAATTGTTTCACTATGATAGGTGCACAAAAAAAATCACATCAATTCTTTATCATAATATGCACTCTCAGTGATTAGTGGAAAGTTTGTTTTAGATAGTTGAAATGGACTTTTGTAGATGAGGGAAAATCGAGCTTTTAGATCAATTCTCTATCAAACAACATGAGGGTACTCTCTAATACCTGGTTTTTTTTTCCTTTTCCTTTTGCTCTTTTGTGTTTATGGGGAGATAGTTAGGGAAGTTGGAGAAAGTTCATTACAAGTTTGGGACAAGTGAGAATGCTCAAAAGCATGGATTTTCCAATAAAGTAACTTATTTTTATGTATTTCCTCAAATAGACATGTACGTGGGATATCCAAAGATAGATCTAGTGGATGTGGTATAGATATATATAGGTCGCATCAATATATTCAAAAATACAATTCTTAAAGGGATTTTTAAAATAAGGATTTTTATTCATAGATGATCAGATAATAAGAAAGTTTGCAAAAGAGGTAAATGGATAAGATTGACCATCATAATATCTATGGAACAAATGAGAAACAAGATGCTATAATAAATTCTCTCTAATGTGTGAGGTCAAAGGGGTAAATGGTGGACAAAATACATTATAATATTTTCAAAAGTTAGTGTAGAAATAACCTAGACATAATTTCCTAGAAATAAGCCAAATGCAGTACCTACAATGGATCATGATATAATATTTCTTCTTGAGGTGGGAATACCCATTCGCAAGAGTGATAAAAGGATGGTGTTATCCACCTGAATTGCACTTCTCCGTCCGAGTGCCAACATTCCCTATGTTGGCACACAAAAGGACATTTATGGATTGAAGGTTTCCTAAAACACTATAGATGGGAATATTATGAACTACATTTATCATCCATCCAGCTGGTTATTTTTACCTTTGAATATGTCAAGTGATGTACGTGCCTCTTCCTATATGAAACTCGTGTACATATGTGCCTTTCATTAAAGCATGTCACATGTTGTACGTGAGTATCGATAATTGCATCTCACGTACATATTTGTATGCGGGTTCCCGTTAGAGAAACTCACATGTCATACGTGAGTTGCCAGTATTAATACCCGCGTACACCTTCCTTCGACATTCAAAATAATAAATCGTGATTATTTGATATTTGTTAAGCCCTTAACCATAATCACCTTAACTGTCTCAACCTTCTCAACCCTTGAAACAACCTTATTTCACCAAGTATAAATAAAGGCCTTGGGGAGGGTATTAATCAATCGTACTTGCAGAGCAAAGTTATGCTGGTGGAGTCTATTCAGAAGTATTTGGAGTAGTGGAACTCAGAATCCTTTGGTTGCAGAGGAGTCCTTGTCTCAGGAATTGGGTTGTAATCTAAAATCATTCACTATTGTTAATAAAGAGAATCTGTCTTCCATATGTGTCTTGAATGTCTTTCATGTATCATGGTTTGATGAATACTTATGATTAAGCACTTTGTATATGATTTATCTGACCTGTTTTATATACATGTATCATCTTGCACTTGGAGGATTTGCTCTTGATAGGTGAAGGAGAAGCATCCCTGAAGACTTTGGAGGAGAAGCAGAGTGGAAGAGGACAAAGCTAGTATCAACCGTCGTATATCGGGTGAGTCTATTCTATCCTCTTATTTCCTTTTCTGTACTCTAGAGTCAATTGCCTGCAAGTTTTATGAGTATTTTGGTAACCCTAGACATTCAGTTATAAGGTGTTTATTCCTGTACAATAGAACTTGAGACTCTGCTAGGGAGCCCAGACTGCTGTAGGTTGTTTCTATCACCCCTGACCAGTCTTTGCCTTGAAGTTTGTGTGTGGTATTTTATCCTGGTTCATGCTTATGATAGTGTTTGAAATCCTTGTGGATTTTTCTTATTTTTGAGAAAACGTTTGTACCTATATGTGGGTTGTTATGATACACAGTCACGTACAGAGGCCTACATATGCGGGTTTCTCTCTTGGACAGTCGCGTATAATATGTGAGTTTCCCTCATACACAGTCGTGTACAAGCCTGGAAATAGGGAGTTTTAGGCTAGGTTTTGCTTGTCCCTATCTTTGTGTAATTCCTATTTGTTAGTTGGATTTCTTTATGGATACTGTATAGTTAGTCTGAAGACCTTGGTGACCACACTTGGTGCTTTCTAGTAAGCCCTTAGGTTTCTTTTGTTTGGATTGTCTTCTGTTTGCATTTTGAAGTAGATTGGCTTGTTTGGGCTATAGGTTGAAGTGTCTCTATCTGGATCAGTGATCAGGGTTTTGGGCATTGTTTTTCAAGTCTATCTTCTGATAGTGGTTGGTTTGTCACTTACCTTTGTGAGTTTACAGTGATTTCTTGTCATTGTACACACCCAGGTTAGGTTTTCAGTCTTCCCTTGTTGGTTGATTCTTGGTTTTATTGACATGTTTACTTCAGTTTGCTTATTTTATACAGTTGATTATATCCAAGTATACTCAAGTTTAGTGCATTTTAGGTACATGGTAGAGTTTGAGCATTTTTAAAAAGTGAAAAGAAAAACATTTTCAAGCTTTTGCATTTTCTTTTGCATAAGTAGTTTTCATTTTAGTTTTAAAATATAATCTCAAAAAATACAAAAACATAGTCTTAGTTTCTCTTTATCGCTTGCATTTGTTCATCAATATATATTTACAAAAAGAAAAAGAAGTTTTCTTTAATAGTGATAATTTGCTTTGAAAAAGAATACACCTTTACTTTTTTATTTCTTATCGAGTCAAAAACACCATAGTTCATCACTCCATTTCCTTCTGAGTAAGAAAAAGCCCTTTAAAATGAACGTAATAATTAAAATTTACTAGTAATTTTTTATTTTTAGGGGCCTTTCACCTACTAGCTTAGGCTAGACTTGTGGGATGGGAAGTGTAAACTTCCCATAAGTTTTAAAATTCAGATGTAGTGGACCTTTTTCTAGGTAAATCCTTGACTTTATCAATTGTATCTGGGAAGCTCCTCTCAAAAGGGAGTCAAGCACGAGGCCGCATGGAGGCATTGGAATGAGGAGATAACCCTCTGATTCCTTGTCAAAACATAAATCAGGACTTTTACGGATCTAGGGATTTTGTCCTAGACAGATTTTCGGGCTCATCTACCTTGCCCATGCATATGAGTCAGGCTTGCGACTGTCCCCCCAGACTGTTGGTATAGCTAAGGTAGCCTTTAGTCTCTTGACATTTAGGGTTCATACCTAGGTAAACCGAAAGGCTATTTCTAGTTCACCTTGGACGGGCTTGGAAGGTAACCCTTGTTGTAAGTGTAGGAGCACAGTGGGTGATTCCTCCGTTTGTGCCTAAGAACCACTTCAAGGATGCCCAGTAATCGTTCTTTAGCTTTCTTCGAGAAGGCATATCTTTCACGCTTGATTGATTGTTTGAGGCTTTAGGATTTTTATAGTGTGTGCTCTGTGGTTTTTCCTGTGTTTAGTTGGCCTTAGGGTTTGATTTGTCAAATTTTCCATAGTGGAGGACCAAACTATAAGAAGTTCAAGAAGGTTGTGAAACCTT
This sequence comes from Pseudotsuga menziesii, assembly GCA_001517045.1. Lineage (NCBI taxonomy): Eukaryota > Viridiplantae > Streptophyta > Pinopsida > Pinales > Pinaceae > Pseudotsuga > Pseudotsuga menziesii. The sequence goes on from LPNX010855477.1 coordinate 185,782, forward strand.
CCTCCTCTCGTCACATTGGAACCTCCACCTCTACCCCAAAGGTGGAGATTGGACACAGATGGTTCATTTGAACTGGTAGAAGTGAAGTTCTAGGTAAACCAGAACGTATAGCTAACTGTTTTGATCTTGATACAGTTGAGATAGAAGACTTGCAGACTGACGAGTTTGCAAGAAATTTTAACACACCCTTGATTGATTTAAACGATCCTATGATCATTCAGGTTAGAACTTTTGATTCACCTGTTTTAGGTGTCCTTGTGGGCAGGATTATGTCTTTTGCAGGAGAAAGTTATTTTGTGTTCACCTCAACCGTTCCATTTGAAGGGGTACTACCTCCCCTGGTAAGTGCCCCTAGATCTAGTATACCTTCTACACCTTTGACTCCAGCGAGCCGGGTGGTTCAACCATCGGTTCACTCAAACCTAGCAGGTACTTCTGGTGATATGGTTACTGGGATCCCTAGTATACCTACCGTTCCTTCTTCCTTTCCATATACTACCCAGAGTGGTCCAGTAGGATCCTCGGCATTCGTCCAAGGATTTCCTTGGAATGGGGGGCACATTTCCCCATCCACTCCATATGTAGGCCCATCACCTTCATATGTAGGAGTGTAGTTTGGGAACAATACCTCTTATGGGAAAAAATTTCAAACTCCAATTTTGGCCCCGTTTATGAGCTCTCCCTTTTCATTATTTAGTGGAGGGATACTGGCTCCTGTATTTCAGACCCCTGTTTCTATTGGGATGGCCTGAAATTCTTATACTGCACCTCCCACACATAATCCTGTGGCTTACAGATGGATTCTGTTTCATAGTAATCTACCCACATCGCAATCGGTGGTAGGGGGAAACCCCAATTTTACCTATGGGCATTCGGGGGTAGGTCCCTCTAATCCCCAGGCTAGCACATTTAGTACCCCGGTTCGACCCAAAATTTCATTCCTGGCAACATTAAACTTGCCAAATTTGTCAAAATTGATGAATGACCCGGTGAGACATGACCCATCATGGCCACCTATTCCCACCAAATTGCCATCAAACATCCCTAAATTCGAGGGAAAAGTTGGTGAAGATCCTGGGGTTCATGCCACCACATTCCATTTATGGTGTTCTTCGAATTCACTGAATGAAGATTCAGTTAGGTTGAGGCTGTTCCAGAGAACATTAACAAGTACCACAGAAAAATGGTATATTGAATTGCCTTCTGCTGCTTTCAGTAGTTTCTTGGACTTGGCTAGTGCATTTCTTATCCACTTTCAGCTTCTGGTCCAATATGATTTCAAAATGGACTTGTTCTCTACCTTTAGGTAGAACAAGGATACCCACATCTCAGATCACATCCAAGAGTAGAGGAGGCGAAAGAGCCTTATAAAATCCACTATCCCTCCTGAGATCCTTTTAGAGTGGTTCCTTAAATCCCTGTTGCCCTACATATCTAAGGACATATCCACCTCAGGAGTGACGAATGAAGAAGAATCCATTCTTATGTCCCAACAACTGGATTTGATTTATTCACAACCTGGGATCTTGTATGAGATTATCCCTGAGGCACCGAGGCGTACGCACGATGCAGAGAAGCCTAAGCCTGGACTCCATGCCAATGGTGTAGTTGGGTCCGTTAAATCTCCCACCGTAGAGTCTTTGACTAAGAAAATTCATCAGTTGTCTGTCAAGAAGTCTACAGTAAAGGCAGCAAAGGCTGCCCCCTCCCTGCAGAGTGCAAATGTTTTTGCACAAACCTTTCAGAAGGGCAATCAGCATCCCGGTGGGAAGAAAAGAGAGGAAAGAAAGGAGAGGGAAACCAAAACAAGCAGAAGCCCATGAACAATGCTGATGGGGGAAAGAAAGAAAAGAAGAAGTCAAGTTCCCGTGTAAGTTGTGCCATGAGGACCACATTACTCACCTTTGTCCCCTTATGGGACAAGCCCAGAAGCTGCTTAAAGCTCAACAATCGGTTGTCTTGAAGGATCCTTTTCCCCAAGGACAAGAACTCTGCTTCAGCTTCTAATGTAGCTGGGGACACTCAAAATTCCCCTCACCCAAACTATATCAACATGGTTCAATCTTCAACTTTGTTACAGATGAGGAATAAAAATTATGAGAAAGAGACTCCTGAGAAGGATAAAGCTGTAGGTGAAACTTCTAACCCTCTCATGATAGAGAAACCTTCTGAAACTATGCCAAAGATACCAAAAGGTGTCTTCAAGAAGACCTTCCATAACCCTAACTCTAGGGCTGCTTCAAACTATTCCGTGGTTGAAGATTTAGCTCAAAACCCATGTGCAATGTTAGCTTTAGAGGTATTACAAAGTTGTCTCGTTCAACGGGATGCCCTCTTAGCAGCTTTAGGTAGCATGGATTCATTGAGTCTCATGGTGAAGTTTCAATTGTCTGATGTGAAAATTCTCCTACCTTACCATGTAGCCTTATCAATAGATGTCATCCATGGTGGAAATACCATTGGAAGGGAAATTGTTGACGAGGGTACTTCTACATGCATTATGTCCTTGACCTATTGGAAAGCTCTCAGATCCCCAGAGTTGGTCCCGTCAAATACTCTACTTACTGCTTTCAAGGGAAGGTCCTTCTGTCCACATGGTATCCTACTGGCTTTTGAAATTAAGCTAGTAGGGAAAGTAGTGTCTATTGAGGTAGAATTGATTGATTCTCCTTTAGATTATAATCTGCTTTTGGGGATGAACTGGACTTATGCAATGTTTTCTATTGCATTAGTCGTTTTTTGTGTAGTGATTTTTCCGCATGAGGACAAGTTGGTTACTATTGATCAACTTGATTATACTCAAAAAGTCCGTTTAGAGTCTAATGAGTCTACTGTGCCATTGGTTGATCAGGTCAAACTTGTTGCATAGAGCTTGGGGGCTGGAATGTACACATCATTGATGGGCACATTTGATCTTCCAGCCTCGGTTAATTATATTGGTTCTACTAGTGTGGGGAGGTCCATAGCTACGGTTGTTGATAGGACTGATCCTTGGGTTCTCCCATCCCCCCATGAGCTGGACGTGCCCTTATCGGCAGTGGAGGTATCTTATCAAGCTATCACTCAAGCCACTATTGATCCCATCCCAGATCTTCTAACACTATCAAAATATTTAGAAGAATCCTATTTGCCCGCATGGGAGAAAAAATCTTTTCACTCTATAGATTGTTTAGACATGGTTTTACCTTCTGATGAAGCCATTTTGGAAGCCATGAGTGGACATGGTAAGATTTGTGAGGATATTCATCATTGTTCCTATTTTCTTCAAGAACTAAGCAGAATAGAAAATCAAGAGTTTCGTTTGAGACAGTCAGAAGATGTTGATACAACCATCAATCCCTTGCTTAGGGAAGGAATGTTTGCTGAGGGGAACATGGCAAATATTTCCGCCACTATACCTATTAACATCTCTATAAACCTTGATGTCATGGAAAACATATACATAGGTGCAAATTGCTCTCCTAAAGAGATTTCTATCTATACTTCCCTGATTAAGGAATTCCGTGATTTCTTTGCCTGGTCATATGAGGAGATGCCAGGCATAGATCCATCGATTTTTGAACACAAAATCTGAACACATCCTAATGCCAAACCGGTTCGACAAAAGTTAAGACCTGTTAACCCACGCAAAACGGTGGCTGTAAAGGCTGAAGTTGAAAAGTTGTTGAAAGCTAGTTTTATCTATCCCATAGCTTTGACAAAATGGGTATCCAACCCTGTTCCCGTTGATAACAAGCAAGGGACTATTCGCGTCTGTATATACTTTAGAGACCTTAATAAAGCTTGTCCTAAGGATAATTATCCCACACCATTTATAGACCAGATTATAGATGCTTGCATGGGAAGTGAGGTGTTCTCATTTATGGATGGTTTCTCCGGATACAATCAAATTCAAATAAAACTAGAAGACCAACATAAAACTAATTTCATTTGTCCTTGGGGTACCTTTACGTATAAGAAAATGGCCTTTGGATTGAAAAATGTCGGGGAAACCTTTCAACGGGCTATGAACTTTTTGTTCCATGATATTAAAGCCATTGTCGAACCATACCTTGATGATTTGCCTGCACATTCTTGTAAGAGGATTCAACATCCAGATCATTACAGTTGATATTTGAGAGATGATGACATTATAAAATCCACTTGAATCCCCAGAAGTGTGTATTCTATGTTGAGTCGGGAAGATTACTCAAGTTCATTGTCTCTAGTAGAGGCATCTAGGTGGATCCATTAAAAGTTGAGGCCATTGTAAATCTGCCTCCTCCTCGTTCTATCAGGAAACTTGAAAGCCTTCAAGGAAAGTCTAATTTTCTTCGACATTTTATTGTTAACTATGCCAATATTACTAAGGGTTTCATGCACCTGCTCAAATAGGACAACCCATTTGTATGGGATGAAATCGCACAACTTACTTTTGAGGCATTGAAAAAAGCTTTGCTGTCGGCACCCTTATTGCGTCCGCCAGATTATTCTAGGGATTTTATATTATATCTAGCCGCATCTGATTCGACCATTGGGGTAGTACTAGTCCAGGAAGACGATAAGATTGTAGAGCATGCCATTTATTATCTTAGTTGTGCTTTGGCTAGACCTAAACTTAGATACTCCCACATTGAGAAATTAGCCTTAGCAGCCATTTATGCTGTTTAGAGGTTACATCACTACATTTTACTGAGGACCACGATAGTAGTGGAATATGTGAATCCATTTCAATATGTTTTATCCTGACAGATTGTTGGGGGAAAACTTAACAAATGGATATTCATTATTCAAGAGTTTGACTTGGATTTCTAGTCTGCTAAGTCTAAGAAGTCCTTAGTTTTTGTTGAACTTATAGCAGAATTTCCTACTGAAGAAGATGTAGCTTTTGAAGATGACTCATTCCGAGATGATCACATCTTCTTGATATCGACCTCTGATCCTTGGTATGGGGATATTATTATATATCTCCAAACTTTGAAGTATCCTGTAGCTTCCTCAAGGGAGGAACGATGTAAATTACGCCTTCATGCCAAGAACTACCTCATCATAGAAGATACATTATATCGAAGAGGGGTAGATTCCATTTTGCGTCGATGCCTTACCCATGAGGAAGTAGAGATTGTCCTGAATGATTCCCATAGTGGAGCATGTGGAGGTCATTTATCTGGGTTAGCAACGGCCCAAAAGATACTACGTGCCGGTTATTTCTAGCCCACGATCTTCAAAGATTGTGTGGAAGAAATGAAGCGCTGTCATCCGTGTCAGATTTACACTAGGAAAATGCGGCCACATCCTGCTCTGTTATTTCCCGTTGTCTCGGTAGGCCCCTTCAAGAAATGGGGGATTGATTACATGACATGCAACCCAACCTCGGCTGAGGGGCATAAATACATCATTGTCGCTGTTGACTATTTTACGAAATGGGCAGAGGCAATACCTACTTTTAAATCCGATGGGGAAACAACAACTTTCTTCGTATTCAATCAGATTATAGCATGGTTTGGTATACCCAAAGTGATTGTCACTGACCATGGCCGTCATTTTAAAAACAACATGATGATGGAACTGACTACTATGCTCAGATTCAGATAAGAACATTTATCTTCATACTATCCGCAAGCAAATGTTCAGGTTGAGGCTGTCAACAAAGCTTTAAAAATATCCTTAAACGTACAATTGATGCAGCCCATTCTAACTGGCACATCATGCTATATCCTGCTCTTTGGGCCTACCGAACTAACATAAAAACTACTACAGGTTTCTCCCCTTTCCAACTCATTCATGGAGTGGAAACCGTTACTCTGATTGAGTGTGAAATATCATCTTTAAAGATAGCTATTCATGTGTTACTTGATACAACAGAGCTTGAGGAACATCTGGTACATTTGGAACACCTTAATGAACATCGTAGAGATGCACTGACTGCTAATCAAGCTCATAAGAATATGGTCAAAACTCAATATGATAAATCTGTCAAACCTCGGGTTTTCTTTGAAGGGGAACTTGTATTGCTTTGGGACCAAGACAAAGAACCCCTGGGGGTAGCAAAATTCAAGGCCGTGTGGTTAGGAACTTATGTCGTGTCGAAAGTATTGAAGAAGGGCACATATGAGTTAGTTTATTTTGATGGGAACAAGCTTCCTGAGCCTAGAAATGGGCTCTACCTGAAAAAGTACTATGCTTAGGCTTAGCACTTTTTCTTGTATTTTTATTGTATGTATTTTTATGTACATTAGGTTGTCGGTTTTGTTTTTTATACTATCTACTGGTTGTTGCAGATGTCTTCTAAAAGGTATATAGGTTTCATTGATGGTGCCAGCCATCACACTTGTAACCTAGCTTCAGTAGCATGGGTTATTTACTCTCCCTCAGGATAGCTTGTTGCCACAAGAGGCGCTTGCTTAGGTCTTGCTTCTAATAATGTTGCTGAGTATAGGGCCATAATTGAGCTTTTATGGGATGCTTTGTCACATGGTATCACCCAGCTTGAAGTCTGTTTAGACTCTCAGCTAGTGGTTTCCCAGCTCAATCGAGCTTATTAGGTACGAAATCCTATTCTATTACGTCAGTTCATGTAAATTCGGTTATTGGAAAGAAATTTTGAAGTTATTATATTCAATCACATTCCATGAAATCAGAATTCATTGAGTGATGCATATGCTAATTACATTTTAGATTGGCATCTAACACACATTTCATAAATATATACAGCACACATATAAAAAACATTTGTAAATAAACTGACAACAACAACAATATATATATATATATATATATATATATATATATATATGTAAAATATCTGTCCATAGATAGGTCAATCCCGATCCTCAGATCTCATCATAACAGTATAATATACAAAAATATATAAAAATGTGGATCGCAGTCCATCAAAATGTCATAGATCTAAGTAGGACCACCCTAGTGACTTGGACCACCTTGTTCCCCATGGTCCCTCTATACTCTGGCTTCCTCAGCCTCTTTGGCTTCGGCAGCCTCCACAGCCTCTATGTATACAAG
>LPNX010855477.1:197783-229056 GCA_001517045.1 Pseudotsuga menziesii
GTCAAAGGTGGTTAGGTCTAGCACATGGTTTGGGCACATGGTTTGTTGTAGCCCATAGTATTGTCCCATGGTAATACATGTGCTAACCTTGACTTGAGATCGAGTCAAAGGTGGTTAGGTCTAGCACATGGTTTGGGAACATGGTTTGTTGTAGCCCATGGTATTGTCCCATGGTATTGTATGTGATTAATCCTTTATAAGGCTTGAGGAGGCTCCATTGTATATAGTCATGGAGGTGAGCGGTGGCTATATCATTTGGCCTGGATGGCCGGTTTTGGCCATGTAATGAAGATCTTCATTGGTGCTGGTTTTCTCCACATGGGGTTTCCAGGGTATATTGTGTGTCTATCTTGAATGTTGCTTGCAATGTTTATTTTCTCACATATTGTTATTTAATGATGCTCATTTTAAACTAACAACTAGTATCAAAGCCATGGTTTGGCTTGGTTATGCTCGTTAATGTTTCTATGTTGAATCAAATTGTGGGGTGCATGTTCGGTGGTACCCGACACCCTAGCAGTAATTTTTGGTCCATGTTAAACTTATCCGTAGGCAAGTTTGGATTTCTCTCAATGCTAAAATCACAACGTATCCCTCTTATGCGCAAAGAAGGGATGTTGCATCAAGTGTGGAATGAACCACTAGGTAGGTACGAGGGTGGTAGGTGTACTCGTACCCTAGCTTGATGTGGATCGGAGAGGTTGAGTCTTCGATTGCGGGACAAATGTGAGATGGTTTAATCTCGGTTTTGGGACCAAGATTGATGAGCCATGTATGTGAAGAGAATTCCTAGAGAATTGGTGGTTACAATGGCTGATGACCCATGTAATCTGGTAGATGGATTTTTCTTTATATGGACATCAATGACAGAGTTTGGATGTAGGTACAAAGGGAGCATGGCAAAAGACGTGCAAGGAAGCGAGCATGGAAAGCGAGAGGATGAAGCAATGGATGGTGATGGTGTAGTCACCATGAAGGCACATGAAAAAAAAAATGTAATGGAGTGGTTTGCATGTAAATGGGCATATGGCTGTAAGACCTGGTAAGGCATGCATACCCCTGGTAACTCACCGGTAAATTCGGGAGATAGACCTAGGTGATAAGGGGGTGTATGTAAGATTCCTCTGTAAATATTTGAGGGGAGTTGGTGATTACTCCAAGTCAAGTTTAAAGGGGGGATTGTTAGGGTTAACCTTGACTTGAGATTGATTCAAAGGTGGTTAGGTCTAGCACATGGTTTGGGCACATGGTTTGTTGTAGCCCATAGTATTGTCCCATGGTATTGCATGTGCTAACCTTGACTTGAGATCGAGTCAAAGGTGGTTAGGTCTAGCACATGGTTTGTTGTAGCCCATGGTATTGTCCCATGGTATTGCATGTGATTAAGCCTTTATAAGGCTTGAGGAGGCTCCATTGTATATAGGCCTGGAGGTGAGCGGTGGCTAGCACATTTGGCCCAGATGGCCAGTTTTGGCCATGTAATGAAGATCTTCATTGGTGCTGGTTTTCCCTGCATGGGGTTTCCATGGTATATTGTTTTTCTATCTTGAATGTTGCTTGCAATGTTTATTTTCTCACATATTGTTATTTAATGATGCCCGTTTTAACCTAACAAGGGTTAGACATACCTATACGTTTATGGGTTAGAATCAAGAGGATCTACGTTAGGGGTAAGACGATATCTAGGATTCCGATAACTAGTATGGGTTAGATATGACTATACCATTAACAATATGGACATACAGAATGTGTTTGGTTAAGCTTGGCCCTCTACTTGGTCACAACATTGGGTGCATTTTTTGCATCAGAATATGATCATAATGTAGAAATTCGAAATCCTTGATGGCATAAGGAATTTCATAAATTGGTTAAGGATCTAGGCACAGAATTAACCTCACATAGAATTGTAGAGAATTAGCATAAGGAGTGAAGAAGAAGAATCAATGAGCACACATTAATGAATGATCAATAAATGATAATTGATATTATTACATAGGTAATACATTCTTATAAAGGAAAAATGAGTTGCATGAAGACAACTCAAGCTAGGTCATAAAGCAGGATTATTAATTATGATAAACCCCATAGTTGACTAAAGCAGTCTCCCAATCTATCAAGCACCTCACGAATTAGCAATAGCATGTGTGAGTGATGATGAGTGAAGGAAAGAATTGATAATCCTAGAATATGGAGAGAAAATAATGGAGGATGGGTTGGCAACAAAAGTTTCCAGTTTCCTAGTTGACTAGCTTTACCTTATCCATAGAAAAGCAGGATAAAGCAGAAAAAGAAAAATAAAGCAGATTCTGTTGTAAAGCGCAGTTACCAATTCGGGATGGCCATAAATTGGTCAAGATCAACCCAGAATCAGAAATAAATCATTCCTAGGATATAAATGGCAAGTGTTGACTCTAAGGTGCAAGTGGATGCCAACTATCTAAGCTAGTGGGTAGGAAATTAATCAAATAATGATTAATTATTTTATGACTGGGTTTATTATATTCCAACACATAAGGTGATCAATAAAAACAATATCATTGGTAAATTGATCCCTTTACCCATCTAATCATACCCATATTCTATTGTACAGTTTTAAAGCTCAATCATGGCAATTATAATTACCCTATTTTTACACTCTAGGGTTATGGGGTATGGATAGCCACCACTAAAATTCTATTTCTACATGGGAAAAAAATACATTGAGATTATTTCATAAGGTATACTTGGTATTGGTAATGGAAAGTGCAAATAAGCTCCCTATTATTTGGGTTACTAGTGCTATAAATTCCACAACCTATGATAAAAATTGAAATATATCCATGCATCTTAGGTTAGTAAACATATCTTTGTAGATTTTCAATGGTATTCCAAACACAAAAATTTCTATAAATTTATTAACTTTTAGATTCCATCATTAATTGAAATGTCTATAAATTTAAGAAGTGTGAGCTTCCATCATCAACTGAATTCTTCTTCCTTGGGGAATCGATGAAAGTTGGTCTTTCCTTACAAGAAACAAGTTTGCATGTAGTTTCATATGGAGGTTAACTTTACAACTTGATGATGCTTTCCTTCGGCCATTCTAAACCATTGAAATTATTTGTCTTCACTGATAATGTGAAAAGTCACTATGGCATGAAACTTAGGTTATGATTATGGTTCAAAATAATGAAAGTGAAATTATTTTGTTCTCAGTTAGGTATTATGAAAGTATTATGAATTCTCAATTAGGTACTAAGGATTGTATTATGAAAGAGAGTAAAATAATAGTTTCAAGTTTGACAAAAAGAGGATGTGTTTCTCTTCATGTATGGTTGCACCCTTGATCATATAGCAACTGGATGAATTGAGAAGCTATCTACAACCAAAGAGAAAAGAGGATGCCATAACTGAGTGTTAGGAATTCCTATTTATAGCTAGAGCATCCTTTTTTAAAGATTTGTACCAAAGAAATGAGCTCGCATGGCTTGCACAAATTAATCATATAACCTCCTTTTGTCAACTAAATTTTAAAATATATGAGGTCCACATTAAGAATAAAGATGTCAATTTACTAGTATACTTAAACTCGAAAATATGCTGACATTGTAGTTAAACTCGAAAAGATTATGCACACTCTCTTCAAAGACCATATTAAAGCTCTTTCTTCTCCAAATAAGTCATTATCTGGAACACATGAATGAAGACTATACCAAAACTATTAAATCAGGGAAGGACCATGCTCAAGTTGGTAGTTTTCACATTAAACATGGTTATGATTTGTGCTTTTTCTAACTAGCAACAATACTAATGTCTGAAAGAACACATAAAATGATAGAAATGGTTTTCATCTCTTGCAAATTTCTCAGTTCACAATATTGGATATGAATGCAAACTTCTAATTGAAACCTTAATGATATGGATAAATTTAGAATTGGGCAAAACGTGTATGTATAATCATTGTTCCCCCATATGCATGGATCCTAGAAGATGGTATACTTATGCCCATGCATTAAATTTCTGCCATATTATCATCAGATTTGTGTCTGGAAAGAGGGTTCATTGTGCCACAAGAGTATCTTACTCCTACTTAGAGCAGAATTCCAGGGCTTGCATTGATAAGACCAAAAGAAATGGTCAGCTTCTCACTGTGACTACAAAGCATGTTTTCAATCAGCTCATTCTCGGCTTCTGGAAACCTAGAATTTGTCTTAAACACATACCATGCATCCTTCATATCTATGTTGCATCGTTTCCAATGCGACATATATTTCTCTTGATTGAGGATGCAATCTATCTCCTACAATATTTATACTGTGATTTGTTTACTCCCTTTCCTCTCATCATTACTCAGATGTTTAGTCATCGTCCCAATTTCCAGTAGCAGTGTAAAACATATCCAACATTTTAGGGTTGTAAAGTAAAAGTTTGTTCTACAACATGACCTTCCACATCAATGTTGTCATGGAATCTGTTGGTACAAAACAATACTTGCACACACCTGCATCATGATCTATTGCCATCCCTTGTATTAGTAATGCTCCTCTTCTAAATAGCTGACGCATCCAAGAAAGGGTCCTCTACGACATAATTCTTTGAATTTGGTGTGATGATATAATAATCTTAAACCATGTTATCTGAAAGTATCGTTGACATAAAACTACACTAGTGCAATCAATTCAAACCAAGAAACATTCTCTGGTCATTGACCAAGGCTATGTTTTTATTTTATTTTAACCATGGTAGCAAAAGATAGCATCCAACGAAAAATTACAAGATCTTTAATTATGTGTTGTTGGTTGGATGTGTAATTGACGTACTTTTGGTGGTGATGGTAAACCTTCACATCATCTTCATCACGAAATTTAATCGGTGTTGTTGCTGCTACAATTGTCGAATTGTTTTTAAAACCAGAGAAATCGGAGCTCCATCTATCCTCCATGAACTTCCTCAGATAGCAATCGAATTTCCTCAGACAATTCGCTATTTCAGAGAGCTCATTTTTTTTTTTAATGAAGTGCACTGGATATTTATACTGGTTTCCATTAATTTCTGATTTGACCGGTTATAAAGGATTTTTATTTTTATTTAAATTTGAGCCGACTTCAATAAGGTGAGAGTGTAGTTTAATGTTTTATTTTGTCTTTGAAATATCAGTTTAATGGTCAAACTTGGTGTTATTTAAGGCTTGTTTTATATTCCTTTAGGGCTTGTTCTCCTACATATGGTGTGAGTTCCTTCATATTCTTTTTCTCTAGGGTCATCCCCAAAGGTTCCAAGGCCCCAAATTCCCAAATCATATTCATTTATTCAAGCCTATTAAACCATCTAATGTGTGGGTCAAAAGGCTTATTTTTCAAGTGCATGGTATTTTCAAGGCATCCACATCATCTAATTACCTTTATTACCAAGTTTGTGGACTTCATTTCTCATGAAGGAACAAATGACCATAGAATGGGTCATTTGGCTCATTAGGTGTTCCAATGGCTCCAATTCCCACATCCAATGTCATTCTTTCCATGTCATAATCCTCCTTTGTCCATATAATCAATCTTCAACTTCCTTTGTCATTTATGGTTTTCCATCAATGATAACGAGTGCTCAACATTTAGACTGTACACTTTTTCAGCATTTATCATCTATACACCATTGTAATTTTGCAGATCCATCTAGGCTGCTGCATGGCTTACAAACCCCAAGAAACCATAAACTATTAATTCTCAAGTTTGTTTATTGCGAATATTCGTAAGAGAAAGAAGGACTTAGGTTGATGGAAAATAGTCATGCAGGTAAGTAGTATTCGTCTAATACAGTAAACCTTTGATCCAATACTGTAAACATCATCAAACATATAGGAAGAATATTCCATTCATGGTCTACATGAAGGTATTAGGAAAATTGGTAATTCCATGAAAGGGCATTACCGACTACAAATAGGTACCAAAATTAGTCTTTAAATGTATTTTCCATACATTTGTAGGTTTTTAAATTGTAGATTTTTAATGATACAATGTTGGGAGAGATATTGGTCATTATACACTATGTTAGTTGTTTGTATGGATGTACACCTTATCTCTTCATATCTAAGTGGGCCCCATCATTATTTGTGCAACAAGTTCTCTTTGAAACATGGTTCTCAATTTGGTTTTATTGGTTTCTTTTGACAAAGTATTTATCATTAGTTTTTTGTAATTTATATTATTAGGGTTGACGAATTAATTGAAATATTTTATTTTAACCCTAATAATATATTTTTACATAAAACTTTATCTTTTAATACTATGTTATTTTACAAATTGTGAAAAGTGTATATATGTTTCCCAAAATATTTAAAGTGTATTTTTATATATCATTTCGAATGTTGATTGTATTATTATCACAGTAATTGATTTTGATCTAGTGTTTAGTCTTTAATAAATTTTCCATCCGATCATACTTAGCAATAGGTCATATAATGATTTGGATTTTATGAGTTCATTCAAAACTATATCATTTTCTCCTTGAATCTATTACATGCATAAATATGGTTTTTGGGCATTTAAATTATTATCCAAAGTTGATCTTGGTACTTGGTTGGATTTATGAAATTGTACAAGATATCATTGCTTGTAATGACAACTTCACATCATCTAGTTCGATAGCACAATTGTCTTCCACGTATAATCCTTGCCTATTAGCGTTGACAGTCATGTTTATGGTATAAGATACAAATTGATTGGTTTGATGAAATCTGTTCAAAAGGATTTTAATATGTGATGATTACCTCAGTCAGATGTGTTCATATTAATACCATCCTATCTGACAGTCATTTTACATTCATGAATTTATTTGTCTTTGAATATCGCGTAATGATTTCATATCACATCAAATTGTTTGATGAATACTTATGATAGTTTGATGGTGAAGTTCTCACGCATAAGAACTAGTCTAGGGTTACTCATTAGCTCTTCCAGAATCACGTGAAGGTTCATAACATGTCTGTGTATTCATGTATCCCTATTCCTTCAGTATTTACAACCCATTTCAATCCTCTGTCATAGAAAGAATTGATAGTTGAATAAATGGATCCCATAAGTCGCTTTGAGCTTTCTAGTCCATGAATGTTAGAAGTCGACCCTGAGGTTATTGCCCTATTTGAGAAAATTGGTTGGAAACTCTTCTTTTTGGGTTTCAGTGGACATAATGAAGAATTTATGAGATGGTTTGCATTGTCCTTTGATGGAAATGTTGCTTAGATAGTTTTTTTACAGCTAATCATAGATGAAGAGTTTATTTCGAAAGCTATGAAGCTACCTCCGACTGGTGAACGCTGGTTCAAAGGGTCACAAATTGACAAGAAAAAATTTAAGCACTTCCTTCTTCCATTATCAAAGGAAGATGCACACCTTAAGTTCAGTTTTCCTGTAAAATATTTTAGGATTCAATGGCATGCTCCTTTTGAAGTCATTTCCAGGTACATATCTTGTGATGGTCGGTATTCAAATGTTCAGTTATATCATCTGAGAATTTTAATGGATCTTAATGGTTTGAAATTAAATCTACCCTACATTCTACTTCATAGTTTACATAAAATGGCTGTTATGGTTCAGCGTACCATTGGTAATCAAGACCGTAGTCTTTTCCATCATGGTTTGATCAAAATTTTAGTTCACTACCAGTTAGTTATAGTAGGGAAAACATGTGATGAATTCTTAAAACATAATGAGTTCGGGTTAACCCAATTTTGGCCTACTTACTTACCTAAGACCCATGCAAAACGAAGAAGACCTTATGAAGGAGAAGTAAAAGATGAGACTGATCACATAATTGATCATGAGAGGCTGGATAAGCTTTGCCTGATAGTTGAAAATGAAATATTTTATACTTTGATCCCTCTTGAACAATCCAAGAGAGAAAACGTAGTAGGAGAGGGAAGTAAAATTGTTGTTCAGACACACCCTGCTAAATCGACGGGTGATTTATATTATAAGGTAATGGAGGAGAGAAAGAAGTATGAGGTAAAAGGAAAAAATATGGAAGGTGACAATAAAACCCTTGAACCGAGCATGATAAAATCTTAAACTTATAATAGAAGGCTTAATAGGAGTATGATCAGTATTTTGGTTCCAAGAACTATAGAACAAACTAGTGAACCCATTGTTGTTGAGGATAATAGTGATAACAAGGATGAATCTCCTCCTCGTGAATCTCCAATCAATGAATTTGAACAGGAATAGAATAATAGTCACAATGATGTGCTGGATTCTCCTCAAAGGATCGTGAAAGAAAAATCACCATTACCAGCACAGTCTGAACATGAAGCTCAATTTGATTCATGATTAAATGATGAATATTCTCTAGCAGAGACTTTAAAAGCAGTGAATCAGTCGATCACGCTTTTGAAACAACATAAGGATGATGAGTTAAAGGACATTAAAGAAGCTTGTGACAAGTTGAAAGCAGAGTTACAACAGCAAAAAAAAGAATTGTTAATGTGGGTATACCGATGGAAACAAATAAAATCCAAGAAATACAAATACAAGGCATAAAAGAAATTGTTAGCTGCAACTAATGATAAATTACTGAAAGATGAAAGATTCCATGAAGAAAAAATATTGAAACTTAGGGCCAAGCTGTCAGAATCTAGGAAAGCAATCAAGTTACAGATAGCAACGACTTAGTCTATTTTTACTTATTTTAATTTCAATTTTTACAGGTAATAAAATGTTTTAATTAACACACCTGCAAAATTGTAGATTTTGCAAGTATGCTTATAATTCGTATTATTTTATTTTATTTTTTGTTATCATGATTTTAATGAGAAATTAATTTTTGTTACAGGTGTACATATTGTTGACATGTTGTAAGGAATGAAGACTATTTTTTCTCATCGTTGGCATTCACTGGTGCTTCTAGAAGAATTGGATACTAAAGATAGCCACGTCATAGGTTGATTCAACTGGGCAGAAGTTATTACAGGCCAGTCATATGATTGACATTGTTGTGTCATAGGATAAAACATATTTTCCAAGTGCCTTCTTTGAAGAAATTCGATGCAACAGAATAGGGATAGAATTTATGTCTTTAATATGTAGTGGTTGTTAGAAACCGCGGGGATATTTTTAGCATGTTTGTTACATAGAAACTGGAAGGATTTACTAGTCTTATTATATAAGCTAGTAAGCTCGGTGTAAAAAAGGTGGATGGAGTATTGAAGAAACAGACTTGTCTAAAATATAATTATAGTTCTGCTTCTAATTTCTTTGTTGGATTTTTATCTTCATGAAGGATTGTGACTTGAGTTCTCAAACTGGTATTATTGTTTGTTACTATTTTGAAAACTTAATATATATATATATATATATATATATATATATATATTGATATACTATTTTCTCACTATACTTTTTATACAATTATACTGTGTTATGATTGTATTTATTATCCAAAATTATACTCTGTTTGCATAATATTAATGTTTGATTTGAGGATATTATTGAATTTGATTAAACGATATTGGTATTGATAATTAAAATTTGATAATATAAACATTTCATATTTATTTTTTTGATTTCATTTGTATTTTCTACAATGTTTTCATGAATAAATATCATCTTATTATTCAAATATTTAGTATTGAATATTAGTTATTAATTAATAGAACATAATAGAAAAATTAAAAGTAGTTACCTATTTTAATTTTCTGTTGTTGTGCATATTCAATAAAGTGATTATATGATAATGATTTAAATATTTTCATTTCAATTGTTATTGTCTATCTCTTTGTTTATTTGAAATCATTAATTGGTAATTAATTTAGTTTTCAAGTTCCTCTCAGATGAGATAGGATAGTTAGTTAATTTTAATTTATATTTTAGCTTAGTTTATTTTAATAGTTGTTAATAGAATTAGATTAGTGTGATAAAATTTAAAATAGTTTTAGTTAAAATATTTAAAACAAAACCCTAAAACTGGAGTCTTTCCTTAAGAAAGCATTTTAGGACAACTTAAACTTAGGAAACTAACTCTAGGGTTTATTTTAAGCAGTAAAAGAATTAAGATAAATTTTTACTGAATTTTTAAAGTTCTACTTAAGTTAATAAACTCAGTTTGTAGCAAGACCAAAACCTACGAGATTTTACTATTTCAAACACACTGGAAGCTGTTTTAAGCAACTTGTGTGGGCTTAATCTCCTTAAGTTGGCCAAGTCAGAAAATTCATCCAACAAATGGCGCTAGAAGGAGGGCATGTTAATGATTAATGGCAGGTAGGACTAATGATAAATCTTCAACCAGTCAACAACCTCTGTTACAATCTGAAATTAGTAGATCACCATTCATAGAAACTGTTAGGAGCATCCTTGAGCATGACCACATTACATCTCCATTCACTCCTAAATAGAGTACTCAAAATTTAGAAGAATCACGTCATATTCTTACAAGAGCATATGCTCATCAACTTGGTCTAACTCCAATAGACTATGGTTTACCTAGACAACAAAGACATAATCCTCAATTGAATATAATTACTCAAGATTCAGTGGAAGATGATAGAGCTCCAAGTTATCAAGTTAGAAGTCATCATAGAGAAACTGCTAAGACAAATATTGCTATAAGATTGAATTCTGTAGGTGGTTTTGATCAAACACCTTATCCTCTAGAATCACCACCTGATAGTCCAAGGTCATCCAATTTAGGGAGTTCTTCAGATTCTGAAGGAAGTCCTATGGATGGAAACATACCTATAGGAGGAGGAGGTAATCCTCCACCCAATCCACAACTTCCTTGGTTGAGAACATCTGCTGTAGTTGTTCCTGGTATACAACATCCTTTGCCAAAACATTCAGATAAACTTATTTCGAAGTTTAATCCAGATAACAAGGAGCCTGCAGAGGTGCATGTAGATAAATTCATGTTAGCTATTCAAACCTTGAATGTTCAGCATGAAGACTTGGTTTGTCAGTTGTTCCCTTTAAATTTTGAAGGGAAAGCATCTACTTGGTACTTTTTGTTAGTCCAAGGATCAATCACAAATTGGGATGAATTCAGTAAAGCTTTCTTAGATAAATTTGGAGAGGATAAAACACCTGCTCTTTTACCTCTTGAGTTATCACGAATTAAAATGGAACCTAAAGAAATAATTAAATACTTTAATCAGAGATTTCTTACGTTAAAAAATAAAATTCCTATTGCCTCTCAACCACCCAAGGATATAATCATAGAAAATTATACTTCAGCCTTACCAAAATATAGTGGGATGTTTGTTAAGAGAGATGGTAAAACAACTCTTGTTGAAACTTTTGATGAAACCATTAAAGTTGAGAAGGATTATATGTCTTATGAACTAGATAGAAGTGGAAAAGGTGATACTTTTTTTCGTAGGAAGATTGAAACACCTAATTCGAAAAAGGATAAGGCATTTGATGTAGAACAAGTGCAAAATGTTATTCGGGCATTAACTAATGATGTTGTAACATTAAGAAGAACTAATTTTGAAGCTTCCTCTTCTAGAGGATATTTTAGAAATCAGTTTAGACAGAATCCTAACACTAATAATAAAACAAGTACACCGCCTGATATAATTGTAAATGAAGAAATTTTTAATACTATTCGAGTAGTCTTATCTTTATCCGGAACTCCCTCAAATCAAGAAACTGTTGAAAATGAAGAGGAAGGGGAATCTGAAAATGAAGAAGAATTGGAGGAACCTCAACAAGTAAACGGTCATTTTTGGGACAGTCTAGTAAAAGATTACAAAGGTAAAAGTCCTCCTTTAGGACAACATGCCTATAATACTCGTAGTAGAATGTTTGCAAATACTCCAAGAGCATCATCAAGTTCTACCCTGAGTAATGATAACAATAATTCACATCCAAATAAACAAACTCAATCTATCAAACATACTCAGTCTGTAAGGACTACTCAGCCTATTCAAAATGCTCCAAAGTTGGATTTACAATATGATATAATCGAAGAATTAAAGAAGACACTTGCAAATATCAGTATGTATGATCTTCTTCAAATTTACCCTATGCCTAATAGTCCTATTATTAATCCTGCCATGAGTTCCATAATTCCTAATACTAAGCATAATCTAGCTGCAAATAATTCTAATAATGATTTAACACCAACTGATAAAGGAAAGTCAGTAGATGATAAAGCTTCGTTAATAGGAAAAAATTCAAAATCAACAATTCCTCCATTCCTTCTCACCTTCAAGATTTTTAATAGGAACGTTCAAAATTGCATGTTTTATTCTAGAGCATCTTCCAATGTAATGGCCTTGTCTTTGTGTAAAAGGTTAAATGGAAAATATGTTCCATCAAATTCACAGATTACTGAATTGGATAGGACAAATGTAAGGGTTGTAGGAGAGATGAAATATGTTCTAGTAAGGATTGCTTGTAACCCTTCAGTTTTTCAAATCATAGATATTGTGGTTGCAAACATTCTTGATGCATATGGGTTGTTTTTGAGTAAAGATTGGTCTCAACAATTGAATGGAATCTTTGCAACAGATTGGTCAACTTTATGGTTACCTAAGAATGGAAAATCAAATCAAATTAAGATAAAAAGAGAAAGATATATGAAACATACTGTAATAAAATTACATGATCCTAGGGAACCAGTTTTATTTTCAAATTCTATAATGGGGAATTATATGTATGAACTGGGGTTTGGTAATTTTAAAATTGAAAATTTTGTTTTCTCTGATAATAAACACCAATCAGAAATTCTTAATGTGACAACTATTTCTCATGATTCTTCATTCAAGGAAATTGTAAATTATGTAGATAGTCATAATATTGTAAATATTATCGAAAGAAAAGTAGTTGTTAATAGTTCTACTTGGACTTTATATTTTGATGGGTCAAAGTCTAAAGGAGCAGGAGCAGGTTTCCTATTAATTGACACTAAAGAAAATAGAACATGTATAGCTTGTAGGCTTGAATTTAATTGTACAAACAATACTGTGGAATATGAAGCTCTAATTCAGGGTTTGAGGAAAGCGATTGATTTGGGTATCAAAGTGTTAATTGCATATGGTGATTCTGAAATCATCGTCAGGCAGGTCCGTAATTCTATTCACTACATTTTTTAACATTTGCAGAATTATCAATGAGAGGTATGGAATCTCATTTCACATTTTGTTGAATTCAATATAATGTCAGTTCCAAGGTTCTAGAACCAAGAGGCAGATTTATTAGCAAATGTAGCATCAAAACTGATTCCATCAGAGAATTTCACACCTGATTTCTTTTCAGTTGAATTGATTTTTAGGCCTTCTATTCCAGATAATATCTTTAACTAGCGCATGCTTGATAATGATGTGCAGGTGCTGAATTTATTAATAAATGATGATACTTTAAAAGATTCATCCATTGATGAAGTTACACATGACAAACATTTGCGGGATTTTTTAGTAATAAATGATTTTTGTTCAGTTGATAAAGCTTTCGAAAAGGTTAAACCGATTCCTAGTTCAGTTTTGAGATTAGAATTTTTTTATCTTCAAGATAAATTTAGGTCTGTTCTCAATTGTAAAACCAATAGCTCAAAAATGAAATACAAAGCTATTAATTTAGGAACATAATTGAATCCCCAAACTATAAATCTAGGAATATATTGCACTCCTACAGAAAAATCAGCATTCATAAAATTTTTTAAAGAATTTAAGGATGTCTTTGTATGGATATACGACGATTTGAAAACTTTTAACCCACAAGTCATGCAACACATTATTCGAATAAAACAAGAATCAAAACCTTTCCAACAGAAACTTAGGAAATATCATCCATCATTAGAACCAACAATTAAGAAGGAACTAAATAAACTGTTAACTATAGCATTATTTTTCCTATTCGACATACTCAATGGGTAGCTAATTTGGTTCTAGTTAGGAAGAAAAATGGTGATATTCGACTATGTGTTGATTTTATAAATCTTAATAAGTCCTCTGAAAAAGATAACTACCCAATTCCTCCTATGGAACAAATCCTTCAAAAAGTTTCTGGGTCTGAGATACTGTCACTTCTTGATGGTTTCTCAGGGTACAACCAAATAGTGGTCTCCCCGGATGATCAACTGAATACAGCTTTTAGAACTCGATGGGGAACATACGCTTATAGAATGATGCCCTTTGGGTTAATCAATGCTGGGGCAACTTTTCAGCAATGGATATTTCTTTTAGAGGATTAATTAATCATTCAGTAGTTGTTTATTTAGATGACGTTACTGTATTTTCTCAATGTCAACATGATCACTTTAATCATCTTGAAAAGGTATTTGAACATTGTAGGAAATTCAGAGTTTCCATAAATCCAAAGAATACAATATTTGTTGTTTCAGAAGGTATTTTATTAGGTTGTGTGGTTTCAAAACACGGGATCATGATTGATCCTAAACGAACCCAAACTATCTTGAAAATAACTTACCCTTCTAGAAAAAAAACAATGCAATCATTTCTTGGTAAAATAAACTTTGTTAGGAGATTTATCCCCAGTTTTTCTGAAATCATTCGTCCTTTACAAAAAATGATTAAGAAGGATGCTATTTTTAATTGGGGACAAACTGAAAAAGAATCTTTTCAGAGAATTTTAGAAGCCATTTCAGAAGATCCTAGTCTTTTAAGCCTAGATTTTAACAAAGATTTCATATTGTATACCTTCACTTCTGACATATCAGATGCAACAATTTTAACTCACTGTAAATCATCAAAATAGTTAAGTGCCAATTTCTTTTATGAGCTCAAATTTTAAAGTTGCTGAACTTAATTACCATGAGGTTGATAGGAAAGCTTTTTCTACTTTCAAAGTTGTCAAGCACTTTCGTCCATATTTATTGAAATCTATACCGAAAGTGATAGTTCCTTATCCTTCAGTCAGAAATTTGCTAGTACAAAAATATTTAGGTGAAAAAAGAACACCATAGATGACAACGTTTGAAGAGTACGACTTGGAAATTAAACCTTCAATGGTAGTCAAAGGTCAAGGATTATATAAACTTGCTACAGAAGTAGCTCATTTACCTAATAGCAGTTATGAAGCTGTCATTGATGAAGTCTTATTAACTAGGGAGATTTACTTTTATCCTCCACCAAAGGATTCTTGGTACATAGATTTAAGGACACTTCTAGAAATAGGAACTGCTCCTGATTACCTTGAACCAAGGAAAAGGAGAGCACTTAGACCGAAATCTGCTCCTTATTTACTATTTGATAATATTCTTTTTAGGAGAAATTCAGATGGTGTTTTATTTCGATGCCTAGACAAAGATGAAATAAAAGTTATTTTGAAAGACTTACATTTTGGACCAGGAGGTGGTCATTTTGGTGGAGAAACTACAGCACATAAGATTCTTAGGGCTGGCTATTATTGGCCTACTTTATTTTGAGATTCCTATGCTTTTGTCAGGAAATGTCAAGAATGTCAACTTGCTGCAGGTAGAGTTAAGAAGCCTGCTTTTCCCTTACAACCTGTTTAAGTAGAAAGGCCTTTTCAGCAATGGGGTATTGATATAGTGGGACCAATAAGCCCTCCCTCTTCTCTGCAACACAATTACATTATAAATACAACTGATTATTTTACCCGATGGGAAGAGGCTGCACCTTTAAGGGTTGTAAACACCAATCAAGTTATCTTATTTTTAGAATCTTTTATCATAACAAGATTTGGTGTCCTAGATTCCCTTTTTTTTATAATGCCTCATATTTTTCATCAGTTGAGTTAATTCAATTTTCCTTAGAGAAGGGTATAAGGGTTAGATATTCAGCTAATTATCATCCTCACGAAAATTTTTTAGCTAAATCAACAAATAAAAATTTGTTGAAAATTCTCAAAAGAACTATTTCAATTCATCATCGTGATTGGCATACAGAGTTGTTTAGTGCCCTTTGGGCAAACAGAGTAACTCCTAAAGTTGCAATAGGTAACTCACCTTTCTTCCTGGTTTATGGAACTAAGGCTATTTTGCCACCAAATTTATTTTTACCTTCATTACAGTTAGCCCAGTCTGTTCAGGATGAAGAT
Organism: Pseudotsuga menziesii; assembly: GCA_001517045.1. Lineage (NCBI taxonomy): Eukaryota > Viridiplantae > Streptophyta > Pinopsida > Pinales > Pinaceae > Pseudotsuga > Pseudotsuga menziesii. The sequence continues at coordinate 213,770 of LPNX010855477.1, forward strand.
TATCCAGCAATGGAGAAAAGGATTAAGACTTTATTAAAACTTGAAGAAGAAAGAAATAAGTCAAAACAACATTTTACAAAATATCAACACATTGTTAAGTCCTGTTTTGATCAATCCTCAAGTTCTAACCGAGAGTTTCAGGTGGGAGACTTGGTGTTAAAATGGGACAAAGTCCACGAGGAGAAAGGAGATCATACCAAGTTTCAAAAACTTTGGTTAGGCCCATTTTTTATTACTAAAAAGATAGGTTCAAGCATTTTTTGTTTACAAACCCTAGAAGGTCAATTCGAAACATTTCCAGTAAATGGACTGATCTTAAAAATATATTTTTGCTGACTTTTTCAGACCTTAAATTTGTATATAATTTTGTATATGAGCTTGTTTATTGTACAGTTTTTATTCTTTTATTTTTAAATCAGTTTCTGTCTGTAAATAATTTTATTTAAAATTTTAAGAACTTCATGTATATATTATTATCATTAAATTTTATAAAATTGTTGATATTTTGTACAATCTTTTATCAAATAGAATTATGATAAATTCATGATTCTTATGTATATTCAAATATCATTTGATCCATGTAAATACTTTTGAAGCTTATTTTCAATTTTCTTAATCAAGTATTAACATATCAATCATTTATCAAGAATTATCGAATCTCTGTATATTTGTTTCAAGATAATCAGTCACTAATGTACATATGTTGTTAAGAGGACATTTGTAAATAAATAAGTCCTGTGGTTTAACTCAGTTTGTTCATTAGTTTACAATTATGGTATTAGACTAAGTCTTTTACAAATTGGTTCAGAGTGATCAAAGTTTCTTAATTCTATTAAGAACCTAATATTATTTATAAATATTTGTAAATATGGCTCAGATTATCCCTCATTTTCCTATTTTCTTTTGATAGTTAAGATGGCTAATTAATGTCTTTTTCAAAACTTGTACTTGGAAAAATCTTTATGAATCTCTATCATCATTAACTATAAAGTTATTTACAATCTAGAAAAATTTTAGACCTATTCCATTCAATAAAATTCTAAAAATCAAAATGAGAGATGGAAGGTCTTAGTAATAAGCCGATCCGATCAGGATCATAGATATCATCGGCATGACATTATTAGGAAACTAATAATGGCTCTTGGTAATAAGGTCAACAGATAGGGGGTCTCATCACGAGCTAGCTGATTCATTTTTTGGTGATATTAGTGACTGACATTACCATTCGGTTACCATGCTATATAATGATCTCTTATTTTATAAAATGTAAAATTTCAAACTCAAAATAAAGTGAAACATACTTTTGATTGAAGAATAGGAGGTCTCATCACGAGCCATCCTAATCATGATCATCAGTGCTGTCTAGTATAAATTCATTTATGATCATCAAGGTGATGGCTCTTGGTTAAAACATCAAGAGACAAAAGGTCTCATCACAAGCTGGATTGCTTATTCTAGACATTTCTCGTGAATGATACTATCACATCAGGTTATCATGCCTAGATAGTAGTCTTCGGTCAAAGCAATTGTTTTTTATTTTTAGTTTATATTTCTGAAAAAAAAGGAAATTATTATATTCATGGAACAGATCCTAGAAATTTATCAGTAGAGTAGATTCCTATATCTTATACTGATGGTACAAATTATCTTTACTATAAGTACTTTGTTTTGATTAAGATATTTTTAAGTTTATCTTTAACAAAACTTTTATTTACAGAGATGGGATATTTCTGAATTATACTTGCGAATACAAATTAGATAATGGTTTTTATTAGACTGAGAATTTTTTATTGTTTTGAATAGATTTTAATATTTTTTTTATACCATTGTTTGAAATTGTATGAGCAGAGATAACTAGTTCACCTAGGTGGTTGCCATTTGTTGGCACGCAACAACCCTCTCAATTTTTTCTGCTTTACTGAATAAAAATGATTAGTTCTCTTCTATGATTTATCACAAGAAATATAGAAGAGTTCCTTCAGAATATTTGATTCTGAAGGTACTCTCAATTTAAGAAGAGTTAAGGTTTATATTAGAAATTTAGGAAACACTTTCATAAATTTAATAAATTGGCAGCTGTTAAATCTTGTAATTATATATATATATATATATATATATATATATATATATATAATTAATTTTTATTATTATCAATACATCTAATTATATATTTATTCAAGACATTTAAATTATAGTCTGCTAAATAGTTCTTTGGATTAAAATGAAAATGCATGTTGAAATTGCTACAATTTGGTTTTATTGGTTTCTTTTGACAAAGTATTTATCATTATTTTTTTGTAATTTATATCATTAGGGTTGATGAATTAATTGAAATATTTTAGTTTCACCCTAATAATATATTTTTACATAAAACTTTATCTTTTAATACTATGTTATTTTACAAACTGTGGAAAGTGTATATATGTTTCCCAAAATATTTAAAGTGTACTTTTATATATCATTTCGAATGTTCATTGTATTATTATCATAGTAATTGATTTTGATCTAGTGTTTAGTCTTTAATAAATTTTCCATCCGGTAATACTTTGCAATAGGTCATATAATGATTTTGGATTTTATGATTTCATTCAAAACTATATCATTTTCTCCTTGAATCTATTACATGCATAAATATGGTTTTTGGGCATTTAAATTATTATCCAAAGTTGATCTTGGTACTTGGTTGGATTTATGAAACCGTAGAAGATATCATTGCTTGTAATGGCAACTTCACATCATCTGGTTCGATAGCACAATTGCCTTCCACATATAATCCTTGCCTATTAACATTGACACTCGTGTTTATGGTATAAGATATGAATTGATTCGTTTGATGACATCTACTCAAAAGCATTTTAATATGTGATGATTACCTTAGTTAGATGTGTTCATATTAATACCATCCTATTTGATAGTCGTTTTACTTTCATGAATTTATTTGATTTCGAATATCATGTAATGATTTTATATCACATCAATTTGTTTGATGAATACTTATGGTAGTTTGATGGTGAAGTTCTCACGCATAGGAACTAGTCTAGGGTTACTCATTATCTCTTCCAGAATCGCGTGAAGGTTCATAACATGTATGTGTATTCACATATCGCTATTCCTTTAGTCTTTAAAACCCCTTTCAATCCTCTATCACAGAAAGAATTGATAGTTGAACATTTGGCTCCCTTAAGTCGCTTTGAGCTTTCTGGTCTAGAAATGTTAGAAGCCGACCCTAAAGTTCTTTTCCTATTTGAGAAAACTGGTTGGAAACTCTTCTTTTGGGGTTTTAGTGGACATAATGAAGAAGTTACTAGATGGTTTGCATTGTCCTTTGATGGAAATGTTGCTTAGATAGGTGATTAACAGCTAATCATATATGAAGAGTTTATTTTGAAAGATACGAAGCTACCTTGGATTGGTGAACGTTGGTTCAAAGGGTCATGAATTGACAAGAAAAAAATTAAGCAGTTCCTTCTTCCATTATCAAGGGAAGATGCACACCTTAAGTTCAGTTTTCCTGTAAAATATTTGAGGAATCACCCTCGTGCTCCTTTTGAGGTAATTTCTAGGTACATCTCTTGTGATGGTCAGTATTCAAATGTCCAGTTATATCATATGAGAATTTTAATGGCTCTTAATGGTTTCAAATTAAATCTACCCTACTTTCTACTTCATAGTTTACATAAAATGGCCGTTATGTTTCAGCATACCATTGGTAATCAAGACCGTAGTCTTTTCCATCACGTTTTGATCAAAATGTTAGTTCAATATTAGTTAGTTACAGTAGGGAAAACAGGGGATGAATTCTTAAAAGATAATGAGTTCGGGTTAACCCAATGTTTGCTTACTTACTTACCTAAGACCCATGCAAAATGAAGAAGACCTTGTGAAGGAGAAGTAAAATAAGAGACTGAGCACATAACGGATCATGAGAGTCTCGATAATCTTTGTCTGATAGTTGAAAATGAAATATTTTATACTTCGAACCCTCCTGAACAATCCAAGAGAGAAAACGTAGTAGGAGAGGGAAGTAAAATTGATGTTCGGATGCACCCTGCTAAATCGACAGGTGATTTATATTCTAAGGTAATGGAGGAGAGAAATAAGTATGAGGTAAAAGGGAAAAATCTTATAGGTGACAATAAAACCCTTGAACCGAGCATGAGAAAATCTGAAACGTATAATTGAAGGCTTACTAGGAGTATGATCAGTCTTTCGATTCCAAGAACCATAGATCAGAGTAGTGAACCCATTGTTGTTGAGGATAATAGTGATAACGAGGATGAATCTCCTCCTCGTGAAGCCCCAATCAATGAATTTGAACAACAACAGAGTAATAGTCACAACGACGTGGTGGTTTCTCCTAAGAGGCTCATGAAAGACAAATCACCATTACCAGCATAGTATGAACATGAAGCTCGATTTGATTCACCATTAAATGATGAAGATTCTCTAGCAGATACTTTAAATTCAATGAAGCATTCAATCAAGATTTTGAAACAACATAAGGTTGATCGGTTAAAGGAAATTGAAGAAGCTTGTGACAAGTTGAAAGTAGAGTTACAACAACAACAAAAATTAATTCTTAATGTGGATAGATTGATGGCAACAAATGAAATCCAAGAAAGACAAATACAAGGCAGAAAATAATTTGTTAGCTGCAACTAATGATAAATTACTGAAAGATGAAAGAGTCCATGGAGAAAAAATATTGAAACTTAGGGCCAAGCTGTTAGAAGCCAGGAAAGCAATCAAGTTACAGATAGAAACAACTTAGTCTATTTTTAGTTATTTTAATTTCAATATTGACAGGTAATAAAATGTTTTAATTAGCACACTAGCAAAATCGTAGATTTTGTAGGTATGCTTATAATTCGTACTATTTTATTTTATTTTCTGTTATCATGATTTTAATGAGAAATTAATTTTTGTTATAGGTGTACATATTGTTGACATGCTGTAAGGAATGAAGACTATTTTTGCTCATCGTTGGCATTCGCTGGTGCTTTTGGAAGAATTGGATACTAGAGACAACAACGTCATAGGTTGATTCAACTGGGCAGAAGTTAATAAAGGCCAGTGATATGATTGGCATAGATTGTTTCATAGGATAAAACGTATTTTCCAGGGGCCTTCTTTGAAGAAATTCGATGCAACAGAATAGGGATATAATTTTTGTCTTTATTATGTAGTGGTTGTTAGAAACCGAAGGGATATTTTTAGCACGTTTGTTACATAGAAACTGGAAGGGGTTACTAGTCTTATTATATAAGCTAGCAAGCTTGGTGTAAAAAATGTGGATGGAGTATTGAAGAAATAGAGTTATCTAAAATATAATTATAGTTCTGGTTCTAATTTCTTTGGTGGAGTTTTATCTTCATGAAGGATTGTTACTTGAGTTCTCAAACTGGTATTACTGTTTGTTACAATTTTGAAAACTTAACATATATATATATTGATATACTGCTTTCTTAGTATACTTTTTATACAATTATACCGTGTTATGATTGCATTTATTATCCAAAATTATACTCTGTTTGTACAATATTAATGTTTGATTTGAGGATATTATTGAATTTGATTAATCGATATTTGTATTGATAATTAAAATTTGATAATATAAACATTTCATATTTATTTTTTTGATTTCATTTGTATTTTCTACAATGTTTTCATGAATAAATATCATCTTATTATTCAATTATTTAGTATTGAATATTAGTTATTAATTAATAGAACATAACATAAAAATTAAAAGTAGTTACCTATTTTAATTTTCTATTGTTGTGCATATTCAATAAAGTGTTTATATGATAATGATTTAAATATTTTCATTTGAATTGTTATTGTCTATCTCTTTGTTTATTTGAAATCATTAATTGGTAGTTAATTGAATTTTGAAGTCACTCTCAGTTGAGATAGGATAGTTAGTTCATTTTAATTTATATTTTAGCTTAGTTTATTTTAATAGCTGTTAATAGAATTAGATTAGTGTGATAAAATTTAAAATAGTTTTAGTTAAAATATTTAAAACAAAACCCTAAAACTGGAATCTTTCCTTAAGAAACCATTTTAGGACAACTTAAACTTAGGAAACTAACTCTAGGGTTTATTTTAAGCAGGAAATGAATTAAGATAATTTTTTACTAAATTTTTAAAGTTCTCCGTAAGGGAATAAATTTAGTTGGTAGTAGGACCAAAACCTGCGAGATTTTGCTATTTCAGACAAACCGGAAGCTACTTTAAGCAACTTGTGTGGGATTAATCTCCTTAATTTGTCCAAGTAAGAAAATCCGGCCAACACCTCCATTATGTATCAGGCTTAAATCCATCGTTCTCATCAAACTTGTTGATTTTTCCAGACTTGGCAAAAACTTTATTAATATCTAGAATTCCCTTGAGAGACAATTTTGTAAGCATGTTAGTTTCAATTTTCTTCAAGAATACATCATATTCGGAATTTTGGTCTTGTGAATCCACTTTAGGACCCTCTTAATTCATAATACGTATATGAGGAATATTTTTTTTTGCATTATCATCACTAAAAATGCATGTCAAATCATCATCCAACTGAAGGTTCATCTTTTCTACAATGTCTGCCATACTCAACTTTTTATCATCTGAGTAGTTGTTTCACCAATAGACTGTGCTGAAACACATCCAATCATCTCACCTTGAGCTACTAAGGACTAAATGAAAGGAGATTCAAAAGCTACCAATTGTTCTAGTTGGAAGATTATGTTGTTTTTCTTTTCATAAGTTGTTTATTCTTTTCATTGATTCAAATATGCACTCTTTACAAATAGGTATTATTTTTTTTATAATATTTGATTCATATAGAACTAAAATACAATTATTATGTTTGATTCATACAGAATTAATACATAGTCACTCACTTCATCCTAGTATAAATAATGGAAAATGTACATGTCATACTTTGGAAAATATGAGAACCTATGCTTCTATCCCCTTACAATTGTAGATACCAAACATACTTTGGTATGAGGAATTAGATAACACTCAAATTCTTCCATTCTGTGTATAATCTCCAAGCTGTTATAACCTAGTGTTGTACATATCCTAATGTATGCTTGTATGATTAGAAACCAATATAAAAAATATCATACAAGGTGTTTTCACATAAGTATGATTGTTGGCGAAACCCACAAACAAAGCCTCATCAACTGGGGTTCTCACTCTGTCGATGCCCAACCAGTGCGATCTCCCTAAGCACCAGAACAGAAAATTTTTACCCTACCCAACAACATCCCCAGAGTAGACGAAGTCTCACCCTAGGTGTTCAAGCAAGAGCTGTCTGAACTAAGTTTTAGACAATGAAGACAAAGGATATGGGGATTGGACGGGGATAAAACATAACCATTGGATTCAGAGCTATGCAGTCAACATTAATTAATTTCCATAACTAAAAATTGCATCATACATTTGTCATAGTATCACTGGTACTGCAACATAATTCATAAAACATCTCAACTCATAGCAAGACAGATCGCATCAACATCGATATAGAAAAAAAGGAATAAATCACAACAACATCATAACAGATCATAATAGATCTAGATCACATCAACATCATAACAAAATAGATCACAACATCATAACATATTAGATTGCAGGAGGAATAACAGATAAGATTTGTGCAACAACTATCATATCATATTAATCTTATGCAAATGATCCAAAACACACAATTTTTATCCACAACAGGAGGCTGAATACATCAGGAAAAACCCATACAAATTGCAGATACAACAATAAATTCTTCAAAAACTAGATCGCACTAGACCTCATGTGATAATCATACTCCAGACATGCCAATTCTTAGATATGCTCATGCTACCATCATCATGTCAATTCAATTGCAAAACTAGATCTATAAATAGGCTTGCGCCTTTACATTGAGGGTCCACTTCTAACTAACTTATAACCGCTAATGACCTATTGTGACAAAACTTGGTCAAATAATATGTAAAATATTCAAAACGGTTATTCTTTCACCCATTGCACTGATATGGCCTTGCATGGTACCGTGTGAGCTTGCGTAGCTACCGCAACACTACGCAACTCGCTTACCAAAATCCCTGCCAATAGGACCCCAACACAGTCTTGTGGCTTGTCCTCGAGCCATGTGAGGTTGATAAGGTATACACCAACGTCCGTGCCTTAAAATATTTGAATCCCTGTGTGATCTCATGAAACTGAAGATGGACTTTGGTGGCAACACTCTGACAATTATTCAAAGCCTGCTGCACTGGGTGCTCTTCCCTAGCCTTACCGTCAACCATCTGTTTATTCTCTTGGACTGCTTGCAGCATGGCGACTAATTTAATAGCAAACTATCCACCAATTTCTTGAAATTCATCTACCTGAGTGGGACGATTTTGTTGGTGTTTCTGGGAATGGGCAGCTCTCTACTAAAGATCCTTCAATTCCTCGGCCCTGGTGATATGCACCATCAACGACATGGCCTGTAACGACGTATTTAGCGTCGTCAACTATCCTTCATCTTCTTGCACCTGTGCTTCCAACTGATCAAGCTGCTCATCTTGTACAACGCTCTACCAAAACTACATTTTCACCTCCATAATTTCCTTGGCCTCCTGCTCCATGGTTTGGAACTGAGTTGTGATTTCTTCAATGGAATCCTTCCTTGCCACAACCTGCTCCAGCGGTGCCATAGGTTGTACTAGGGAATTGAGCATTAGGTTGGTATATTTGAGTTGGAAAATAGTTTTCCCCAATCGCTTGGCCTTATTGACTGGGGTGAGCTTGCCCCTTCTCTCAAAAATGTGCTGGAAGGCCTCATAAATAGCTTTCTCGACTTCATCACATATGGCACAAAGATGCGCTTGTTCAATAATCAAATGATGTTGCACCTTATTTATCTCAGTAATCTCTTCGGTAGACTTTCGTTACAGTGCATCCTGCATTGCCTTCAAGGCATCTATCTCCCATACTTTTTCTTCTGCCAGCTGCATCTAGAATTGATGCAGTTCCTCTGCTTCTTTTTGCAACTTCTCAGCTGCACTCTGTGACTGAACATATCCCTTAGTTAGCTCTTGCTATTGGTCTGCCAATTCCAAGGCGCCAGTTCATTGTAACTCCACCAATGTCGTAGAAAATAACTTGTTCAGATCCAAAGTCACACTCTGGATCAGTCGCAGCAACTGGTGTACTTCCTCATTTCCTATGTCAATCACAGTCATGGGAACTTGCATGTTCCTAGCCCGGGGATCAGTGCTGATTCACGAGACATCCTAGATCATAGGTCTTGCAGATGTATTCCTGGAAACAATATAAAAAATGGAATTTAATTTATCTCTTACCACAACAAATTCTTCATGGTTGGATTCATGAATCACCTTTGTTGTAGTCATAGAGGAGTCGGTGACCACTTTGATAAGCCGGTATAGTTGGTCCTCCATCCCCAACCTGATACCACTTCCCACCTCATATTCTTGGTGCCATTTGGTGTGATTCTCCTCCCACATGCGCTGTGCTACATCCTCTGAGTCCGTCATCAAATCATTGTTAGAGTCATGAATAAATACTCAGCTCCTTCTGGGTATGATCTTCTGGGGCATCAGGTGGTGGATCCTTAGATATTTCCTCTTGAATCATAGGGTTGTGCCATTCAGTCGACCAATATTGAACAATAGCATCGAATTCTTACGTCGCGAATTTGTAATCCAAAGGTAGCCACTGCCAGTTGGGGTCTTGCTGTTCCTAAACATAAATAGAATGGGGCCCAATGGAAAACCAAATTAGACACTAATACTTGGCCACTGCCTAAGGAGGTACTCGGGGAATTGCAACGGTGGAAACTTACAGTGCCTCCCAATAGACCCAAAAATGAATGGTACAATCCACATGTTGACTAGGCTCTTCAACCCACCATAAGTTTTGATATCGTGTGCCTCAACACACCTTCACCACATCAATCACCATTGGTTGGCAGTATTCAGGTTCCATCTAGATAACTAGCACAATGAGAATCAAGAGCCAACTATATGAAAATGGCCACCCATCCTGAGCAGCAAGGGAATCTTCTAGCAATTGGTTCAGCAAAAACAATTATCAATTCATCTGCACTCCCTCAGCACACTTCTAGGTGCATGCGACAACACCCAAGTTACATTGGACTGGTCAATTTCCCTGAACAACCTTACTCTCCAGAATCCATGCACCAATACACACCACTTGTGATTTGATGCTATCAATACAGTAGGTACAACCATCCCACTGTAGGCCAAAGTGCTTCTTTAGCTGCTTAGCAAGTTTCTTGTTGGTATCCCTCTCACGGCTATACTGTGTTGGATCTTCCCTGGCCTTTGGCAAGCCTGTAATGCTCACAATTAATTCTACTGTAATAGGGATGGGCGTATTCAACCAAAGCATCTCCCTGTGAAAACGGGCTGAAATTTTCTTAACAGACATGTGGGCTTCATTTAGTCACTCGAAATGAGGCATATTGATGAGCCCCAATAATCTAGATTGGTCTAACCCACTCACCCAATGTTTAGGAATCTGCTTAATTGGGGCACCATGCCCCATCAGGATTGAATCGTAAGGCTCATCCAAAACATATTTGAGTAAGAGTAAGTCATGGTATTTGAATTTCAACTAGATCAAGTTAAGGATGATGTCGACCAAGCATGTCATCGCTTTCGGCAGTGGTGGCAATTTTGACGAATATTTCTAATTTTTCATTCGCTGCCTTGGCTTTGCTCCTGGACATGTAGGAGTGACATACCCCAAAATATCATGAACATAGACATCCCTGGGTGCTGTAGAATCGATAGCTCCTGAGCTCGATGGCCTGGTCTGTGTAGTTCCTTCTCCTTGCACTCTCACCGATGTGTGGGTTTTCCTCTTTTGTGGCGGCCTGGTACTGGGCTTCTGAGCCTATCTCTTTCTCTTAGGGATGGGCAATGAACCAACCAGCATGCTCATGAATTCTTCTTTGATAGCCTTGGACCAAATAGGGGACTCTTGTTTACTAGAAATATTAATGGCATCGAGGTCGCTTAGCATGCCTCACACCCCAAACCTTACAATGCACCCAATGACTCCAACCTTCTACTATGTACTCACTCAAAAGCTCTCACCACAACTCTCCAACTCTCACTCTGCTCAATACTTTGCTCGCTCAACTAAAAAATTCCATCCTTCTATGTCCCGCACGCTTTTTATAGCCATTTCCAAATCTACGATCACCATTATGACTAAATCCAATAGTAATGGTGCCAAATCCATCAGTAATCCTACTCCTCTAATGGTCTGATCGGTCATTAATTTGTATCGCTTCAACAAGCGCTGCCAGCCAACTATTTTAACTACCTGCATTTATTACTTAATTTGACCAACCCATAGCCCTATAGCTATCACAAGTGGTCGACCAACCATCACTACAAACTCTAACCTTGAGCAGCCTCTTCCCCTGGGCTCACCTTGTTGCTCTGAAACAAAATCTTCAACATTTTCATTTTTTTTTCACAGAGTCTCAAGTAGTGCACAGTTCAAGCCCCGTCCTATAGGGATTCAAGTGACTCCCATTGACGAGCATCGACAATACTATGCCATCTAATTGCTGTAACTGAACTGCTCCTCCAAAAGTAATGGAATGAACAAGATACAGACCTAACCAGTGCATTTGTAACTTACCTGGATGCTTTAAAAACTTACTGTCGTACAACAACATCAAATCTCCTTCAACAAACTATTTTTTCTTAATGTGGTGGTCATGCCATGCCTTTTGTTGATCCTTCATAACCTGCTAGTGAAATCCAGCAACAAAGCAGTCTTCTTCAAGCTGGATCAACTACGCAATGCGCTCTTCTAATGCTTCTACATCATCCATGCCCATCGTCGTGGTAATGCACAAACTAGGAACAATGTATTCCATGGGAATGACTGCCTCTTTCCTGTAGACCAAACTGAATGGTGTCTATCCTGTTAGCTGCTTGCAAATATTGTGATAGGCCCATATCACTTTGGGAATTTTCAGGTCCCAGTCATCACGGTTAGCATTACATACCTTAGTCAGCGTTGTTTCCAAGATTTTGGTTAATGTTTTGACAATCATGTTCATATATGGACTGTATGGTGTACTCCTCTTATGTTGTACCTACAACTCCTCATCTTTCTCCCACCTAGTCAGATAGTCGGTTGCAGTAATGATGTATCACGCACCAGTCCTCATCCCTGGTGGACAAATAGGACCCACAAAATCCACATCCCACTTATCAAAAGGTTGGAGAGTTACCTACGACGTCTCATCTCGTCGTGATGGTTTACCGACACACTGGTAGACATCACAGCTCCTTGCATATTCTATGGCATCATTATGCAATGTAGGGTACCACAGCCCGACGCGCAACAACTTCAGCACAGTAGGCCATCCTCCATAGTGGCCTCCCACAGTTCCTGCATGTGCTTCTTCTAAAATGGGACCCTACTCATGCAATAAAATACATCGTCGCAATATTTCATCTGGTCCAATATTATATAAATTCCCAACAATTAGTTCAAAATCAGAATCCCTTACTACCAGCTTCTTCTTTTGGCTAGTCGTCATGTCCTCCAAGGTGACACAAGTGGCCAAAAACTGAATAATTGGTTCATAGCGATCATTTGCGATGTCAACACAAAACAATTGTGCATCTGGTAATCTCTCATCAATATTGGTTGGTTATTCACCATTCTCAATGCGAGATAGATGATCTGGACCAGCATTCAACTATACTGGATTCACAACTATTTCAAAATCAAACTCCTGGAAGAGTATCAACCATCGATAGATCTTTTCCCCCAACATAGTCGTATTGACTAGGTATTGCAAAGTAGAATGATTGGTGAACATCATGAAATGTCCACCCAACAAATAGTGTCTAATCTTTTGCAAGGCATAAACCATCGCCAAGCCTTCCCTCTCCATCATTGTATAATTTCATTCAGTAAATGACAACTTTCTACTTGCATATGTGATTGGGTGATCTAGGTCTCCCTCTCCTGGTTGCGCAAGAAAAACCCCCAATGCAATAGAAGAGGCATCAACATGCACATGGAATTCCTTATTGCAATCTGGGAAAATCAGTATAGGCATGGAAGCCATCTTGGCCTTCAATGTGTCAAAACATCCTGGGCATTTGTGGTTCTATTCGAATGCAATAGCTTTCTTCAGTAGCTTCTCCATAGGGGTAGTAATCACAACCTATCCTTTGATAAAATTGTGATAGTAACCTATATGCCCCAACATCTCCTAAAGCATCTTCACATTAATTGGCATCGATAAACTGAGGATTATAATTATCTTTGTCAGATCAACCAATAGACCTTCCTTGCATACTATGTGCCCAATTAACATTCCAAATGATGCATAGAAAATATAGTTCTTAGAGTTTAATGCAATCTTATGCTATTGACACCTTTCTAGCATCAGTCACAAGTTGTCGAGATGGTCCCTGATTAGTCCATAGATAGTCCAATCATCCATATACACTTGCAGGAACTTTTGAATAAAGTATTTAAACACAGTGACACCTACCCGAGAAAATACTGCTGGTGCATTCTTCATACCAAAAGGCATGACTATATATTGAAAACTTCCCCATTCAAGGACAAACATGGTCTTATGGCAACCCTCCTTTGCATTCCGGATCTGGTGATATCCTAAAAAACCATCCGTGAATGAATACATCTCCTGGCCACCTACTCCTTTAAGAACTTCATCTATAAATGGGGCTGGGAATGGATCATGAGCACATGCATCATTCAACTTCCTTAGGTCAACACAAATGTAAATTTCATTGGTCGTTTTATCCTAGAACACCATAGGGCTTATCCACTATGATTATTCTACAGGCTTGATGATCCTAGCATCTAGAATCTGGTCTATCTCGGCCTTTACATGGTCCTTGTATCATGGATTCAGTCGATATGGCCTCTATTTGACAAGTTTGGTATTTGTTTTTGACAGTATTTTCATCTCCCCCAAGTCTCCTAAAATCCCCTTCATCTCTAAAACTTGTGATGAAAAAAGATCCTGGAATTCGTGTAGCAGGTCCGTGATTTTGGCCATGGTCTCCTCATCCCAATAGTTCACAATATTGGAAAAATTTGTGTTCTCTTTCGACCCAATGTTGACCTTCCATATCCACAGTGGCTGACTCATCGAGTTCGTCGGTATGTCTAGGGCTGCAACATCATGGCTTCCTTCTAACTCTATAATATTAAAATTTTGCAACTCATTGTCATCTTCAGGTTCTGAGGGTAAGATGTATCATGTCATCATGGATTGGATGGAGCAGTGCACATGTGGATCAACTAGGTATGAGATAGGGATGACTTTTAGTACCGCGTCATGCATGATGTGTAAAGCATTACATACCTATGGGAAGACGTTTTGGAAACTAAACGTCTGCGCAAAGAAAACAGACAACTCCTCCCAAGTGGTGATAGTACTGTGCAACTCTGCCGCTACATACCAAGATCTTAGCATTTATGCCAGAGTATGAACAAAAGCGTGGACCCATTCATCTCTGGGTCGCGATGCCCATAAATTTTGACACTTGATTAAATGACTAGTGGGATCCTTCCATCTGTCGTATCTCCCAGCATGATAGACCTCTGAATCACCAAAGCACACCATCATCAATCTCTGGCACTATTCCTAGTCATGGATCATCTGTTTGTGTGGTGCCCACCATCGAGCTAGAGTAGCCTTCAGTGCTACATTAAGGGCCAGTATCCTTTGCGGTTCAAAAATTTTCTCTTCAAATTCTTGAAAGAACTTTGATAGTCCTGGAAGTCCTTCATAAATGGGAAACTCGACAATCTCAGTTGCAACACATCAGAGATACCATGTAATCAACCCACATTTCCTGAATGATACTTCATCCAACCTATTCTGCCAATTCTCTAGAGCATCATTAGAGTCATGTTGGCCTGATTTTATGAATCAGAGCCAATAAGGAGGTTTTGTCCACACAATCAGCTTAAAGCAGCGTCCGGTATGTTTGGTTTAACAAAACCTCGCAGGTTGTGGTCCTGCTACCAGCTAGTTTGTTTCTTACGGAAACCTTAAAACCAGCAAAATCTAACCTATTCTAATATCTATCTTACCTATATACCTAAAAAGTCCTAAGTTTGCTTTCTTAAGGAAAGACTCCGATTTTTGGGAAGTTTTCTAAATATGAAAACTTACTTATAATATGCAGAATGATTTAACAGTGCTAAATCAAAATAAAATGAAATTTTAAACTAATTAATCTAAC
>LPNX010855481.1:0-20435 GCA_001517045.1 Pseudotsuga menziesii
ATTGATTATATATGCTAGAATAGATCTAACACCATGAAATATAGTATACTTGTATTGTTTACTTGTTGTTGAGGACGTGCTATAACAATTCAAGCTGAACATTGGAAAGCTTAACGCGGATCTACTTCAACCGTCCGGAATAAGGTACGAGGTTCGATCCTTTAGTGTTAGATTGTTTATTTCTATTGCATATTGGAGAAGATTTATTTCTGGAGTCTAGCTGTCTGTTGTGGTACCCCAAGCCATAGGAATTTCTCTCCGTAACACCTGTGTACATACACATTCCGAAAGAGAAGAGAACAAAATTAGATCCTTCAGGAAATAAGGGTATATTTGTGGGATACTCTGAAAGCTCGAAGGCTTACATAATCTATTTCCCAGGATACAAGAAGATTGAAATCAGCAGGGATGTGACATTTGATGAAGACACAGCTTACAATAAATCCAGAAAGAGACTTGCTGAAGAACCTGAAGAAGAAGAAGCACCCAAAATTCATGACACAACCATGAACGAAGAAATTCAAGAAGAAGATCGAGAATTTAAAGAACCACAAATACCTGTAGATCCACCTCTAGAGAAGAATCCTCATAAGAGGAAACCTGCTTGGGTACGAGAACTTATCCAAGGTGCGGAAAGATATGGGGCTCCAGAAGAGAATCACAGAGAAAGAAAGAGGACTAGATCCTAGTCTGGGTATGTAGCTTTACTATATGATTTCATTAACAAAGAACCTTCCAGTTATGAAGAAGCGACAGAACAAAAAGAATGGAAGGATACTATGATCGAAGAATATCAATCAATCATGAAGAATGATGTTTGGGATGTTGTCCCAAGACCAGAAGGGAAGTCAATTGTAACTTCCAAATCGATCTACAAGATCAAGCATGCTGCAGATGGTAGCATTGAAAAATATAAAGCAAGATTTGTGGCTCGGGGTTTCTCTCAGAAAGAAGGAATAGATTATGAAGAAACGTTTGCACCTGTAGTGAGATACACTTCCATCAGATCGGTACTAGCTTTGGCTGTAGTGATGAAATGGATGATACACCAGATGGATGTCAAGACTGCTTTCTTGAATGGTGTAGTAGAAGAGGAAGTGTATGTGGAGTAGCCACTCGGTTTCGAGACACATGATAGGGAGTCTCATGTATGCAGATTGAAGAAAGCCCTGTACGATTTGAAACAGGCACCCAGGACTTGGTATGACAGAATTGACAGCTTTCTATCTAGTTTGGGCTTTACCAAGAGTAAAGCAGATTCCAACCTATACTACAAGATTGAATATGGCAACCCAGTGATGCTTCTACTATATGTAGATGATCTGTTTGTAATAGGTATGGATGGGTTGATTGCTGATACGAAGAGAAAGCTTGCTGCCAAGTTCAAAATGAAGGACTTGGGTATGATGCATTATTTCTTAGGTATGGAGGTGTGGTAGAGTACGGATGGAATCTTCCTTGGACAAGGGAAGTATGCAGTAGAGATCCTGAAGAGGTTTGGGATGATGGACTACAAGGCTATGGCCACACCTATGGCATCGAACCTGAAGCTATTGAGTGATGCTTCATCAGAGTCGGTTGATGCTACGATGTATGGTCAGATGATTGGGTCCTTGATGTACCTAACGAACATAAGACCAAACATTTGCTTTGCTGTGAATACTTTGAGCCAGTTCTTGACAGATCTAAGAAATGTTCACTTGATTGCTACAAAGCATATTCTGAGGTACCTGAGGGGTACAGTTGATTATGGGCTCAAGTATGAGTTGAATTAGAAGATTAACCTAGAGGGTTATGTCGATTGAGATTGGGAAGGCAGTGCCATCGATAGGAAGATCACTTCAATATGTTGCTTCAGTATGGGATCAGGTGTGATCTCTTGGTTTAGCAGGAATCAATCCTGTGTGGCACTGAGTACAGCTGAAGTAGAGTATGTCGCAACTTATTCAGCTAGTTGTGAGGCAGTATGGCTGTGGAAGCTACTGTCTAATATATTTGATCTCCAGTTGGATGCTACTTGTATACACTGTGACAACCATAGTTGTGTGAAGTTGTCAGAGAATCCAGTGTTCCATGACAAGTCGAAGCATATCGAGATCAAGTATCACTATATCAGGGATATGGTGTAGAGGGGAGCAGTGAAGCTCCAGTATGTTGCAATGGAGGAACAGATAGCTGATGTATTGATGAAGCCATTAGCTAGGCTAAAGTTCGAGTACTTCAGGGAGAAGCTTGGTGTTCTCCAGATCGAGGTTTCCTCCAAGAGAAAGTGATGAGACCCATATCCATTCTGACGTGGTGAGAGGATTGGTTCCTTCCATGGTCAGATGTCAGGGCTGAGCCATTCTGTCATGGTGAGAGGATTGGTTCCTTCCATGTTAGATATGAGTGCTAGCCACTTCGTCGAGTAGGACAGATGTAAGGGCAACTGTCATTCTAGGAATGGAGGCACCTGGTCAGTTAACAGGAAAACTCAGCCTAGGACTAAGAAGCCATTCTGATGTGATAGAGGGATGTGTTCCCACTTGATCAGATGTAAGGGCTGAACCATTCTGTCATGGTTAAAGGATTAAGTTCCTCCCATGTCAAATTTGAGTGTTGGCCATTCTGACGAGTAGGTCAGATGTAAGGGAAATTGCCATTCTAGGAATGGAGGCACCTGGTTAGTTACTAGGTAGCTCAGTCTGGGACTGGGGGCCATTCTGATGTGATGGTAGGATTAGTTCCTCCATGATCAGATGTGAGTGCATGCCCTTTTCGATGCGGTGCTTCATGCATGGCTGGTTTGTAAGTGCAGAGCCCCTTCTGATGTGGTGCTTCGTGCATGGTCGATTTGTAAGTACTGAGCCCTTTTTGATGCGGTGCTTTCTGCATGGCTGGTTTGTAAGTGTTGAGCCTTGTCGATGCGGTTCTTTCGAGCATGGTCGACTATAACTGTTGTTCCTTTCTAACAAGATGAGGTCGGATATAAGTGCAGAGCCTTTCCGATGTAGGGTGCTTGCACATGGTCGAATATAAGTGCTGAGCCTTTCTGACAAGATGAGGTTAGATGTGAGTGTTGAGCCTTTCTAACAGGATTAGGTTAGATGTGAGTGCTAGGCGTTCCTTTCTGATAAGATGAGGTCAGATGTAAGAGTCGGGCAGGCCATTCTGACTTAAGTGTCAGATATAAGTATTGATGAAGACCTACATGAAGGGTAGGCCTACAGGATTTACTCTGTAGAACTTCCTGTGATGAGAAGAATCAAGATAGCACCATTATGAGAAAGCATATGATGATGATCCAGACTTGATGATGATCCAGATCAAGTGATCTAGATGAGATGATCCAGACTTGATGACGATCCAGATCAAGTGACGATCCAGTTGTGATAATGATCCAAACTCGATGATCTAGAATTGATGATGATCCAAATCGAGTGGTGATCCACCAGTGATGAGCCAGTAGTCATGATGATGCAGATCCCGTGATAAAGAAGAAGAAGATGACTTGAAGACTCGAAGATGAAGAAGACATGAAGAACAAGATGACTTGAAGACTCAAAGAGGAAGAATACTTGAATATGACAAGATGATCCAGTTGACGCAGAGAAGAAGACCAATGCTGAAAATTGTGTCGAAAGAATACCTTCCTAATTAAGAGGGAGTGTTGATGTATTTGTAACTTCAAAATGTATTCATCTATGTATCTTATGTCTTATAACCGGATGTTTATTCCGTGATGTATCTATTATGTAATTGAGTCATGTTGTCATGCCCTAGTGTTTCGATCGGGAGGATCTATAATGTAAACAAGTCCTGTCAAGTCATAGTGGGTAACCCTATGATTGTCTAAGGGTTAAAGTCCCCGCAGTTCTGGGGAACTAGGGTTATTAGACTCTCCTAGTAGAGTTGGCCCTAGTAGGGTTTTAGTCATGCCAGGATTAGTATAAATAGAGAACTGGAGTCTCTATTTATCACACAACTCATACACACTCAAGTGTAGCGCATAGTTGAGGAAGGAGAAGACACTGGGGCTAGATAAGAAGAAGGATACTACTATCGGAGATCACTTACTATTTTGGGATTTTCTATTTTGGTGTTGATTCTATCTCTGAGGAAGTTGCGGGGTTTTCTCCATTTATGGTTTCCCCAAGGAAAAACACGGTGTTCATTGTCTCTTGTGTTTGATTGTTGTGCTTGTTATTCTCTCAGTTAAAGATCCTAATAATGCTAGCTTAATGTTGAAAAACTAACACCCGAAGGATTACCATATGGTCATGTACCATATGCCTTTACAAGCCCCAAGCTTTTGGGATTAACGGTAGGATCAACACACCATAGCTTTAGGCTATAGTTAAGCCTAATGCCTTTTATTTTTATTTTAAATAAACTTATTACATTATGGATGGGGTCGAGACCATGGGTAGTCTCCCCATCCTCAGGGCGTTAATGCCCTAATGAAAACAATCAAATGAAAAAAACAAGTCAACTAAGAACATCACCTATGTGTGAGTAGGACTTTAGTTTGGAATAAAGCTAGCCATTATTGCAATGAGCAAAACTTGACAGATTAGACAGGATACAGTTATTAAAACTTGCAGAAGTAAAATATGAGAAATATGCTAGTAAGTTACAATAAATCAATGCATGTAATTTTTTTATTTTATGATTTTCAGGTGTGTTACAGTTATCAACACCGTCATCATCATCCTCACTGATATCATCATTGTTATCTCCAATGACATCATCATCTTTATCACTAACTTCATCATTAAATTTTTAAAATCAAAATTTATTTTCAAATTAAATCTTATTTATATTATTTTTATATGAGAAAATTACATATAGATATTGTCATGTCCCTAACCCTCTGAAGGGCGAGAGGACGCAACTATAATGCTAACAATATGGGCAACTAATCCCCATGAACATAAGGTATAAAATGCAGTAAAATAAAAACATACATAGATGCAACATATCATTCAATAAACAATGGAAGCAATACATGATATTCAGATTAAATCATTTCACATGTTCATAGTAATTTAATTGTAGAGACAAGATAAACAAGAGATACTTATCTTTAACAGAAGCTTGTCCTGCAACCAACTACATCACTGCAACATTCCACCCAACCATAGGCTAGTGTGCTCATCAATCACTCAGAAACACTGCCACCCCTGAGTTGGGCATGATTCCACAAGGAATAAGGGGAAACTAGCAGGCTCACACGTAGCCAAGGATACACAACAATATATAGCCAAGACAACGTAGCTGGGTTTATCGAGCTCTCAGGGATCTAGGAAAGCTAACTACTAAGCTGGTGGGATCACTGAAGAGCTAGGGAAACCTGTAATAGAACTAGCCTGACTTCTAAGACACCCACACACACCCAACACAAGGAATCAATCCCTTCTCTGCTACACAGTCCCTGAAGCTCTGACTTCGCTTCTGGTGCTATTCAGAAGGAGGGGGGTGTGGAGAATAAATCCATCCCGCTAGCTCTGTCCATAAGGATCCTACACACACCAGGTTTATCAAGCAGACTAAGCCTCCATCCCACTCACACATAGTCCAAAGACCAACCACTATGCTCACATAGCAAAACAACAGCTCTGGGTTTGAAAGGAAACACCACCCAACAAAACTAGAATGACAATTGGGTAATACACAGCTCAGGCTGAGCAATTCGACTCCATAGTCGTTCTTGGCCCTATCGTGGCCAAAATGACTCAACGAAAACCCACAACAACCTAAAATTCATGGGGAGACTAGCAGATATCTCTCAGCTATGTGAGGATAGAAGAATATATCCAGTCATGATGGGATTTACATACTCAGACCCACAATCGTGAAGGGAATTACACACAACAAAAGTTGGGAGAAGAGATTTGAACCGATCGTGTAGGAAAACACGAATTCCTCCCTCCGCAAGAGGAAAAACAACGCCCTACATGAGTGTAGAACGACCTCCCTTGGTGGAGTATGGGTGTGGTCAAAGGACTAACAGTCCTACCAACAACACAACTACCCATGCTCATGTTCCCCCATGGGTAATAACTACCCAACCAACTCCTGCCGAATTAGAACAGTTGGTGGATGAGACAAAGGAAAGAGGGTGAGTAAGACAAACAAGATGTTTGACATCTAGATGGGTTCATAACTTGACACTTGGTTGTTCCCCAATGGCCCCCAAGGGTTAGACATACCCGCGCCCCACTTTTAACCTTAGGAAATCATGCCCTTTTCATTATTGTTGCATCAACATAGCTGGGTACAAGTATTTTTATCTAATTTTGCATATGTACATGGTGTCCAACATTATAACGTGCCTGGCTAGCACAAAATACCATCGGCGTCGCTGAAACATCACACAACAATCAATGGTGGGGCATTTTCCTATAGCTCCACACCATGATCCATTACAATATATACATCATATACATTTAATGCAAACGGGGTCAAAACGGGGGTGTTACATATATATATACAAATTAATAATAAATAAATAAAAACTATAAAAATTATATATATAACATTATCTTTTCTTCTTCCAGCAAACATATTTAATAACTCTAGGTAATAAAGAGAAATTGTAATATCTCCTGATTTTGACCCCATTGCATTAAAATTGTACATGATGTAAATATCATTATTAAATCATGGTGAGGAGCTCAAGGCCAAGGCCCCACCATCATTTTAGTGTTTTATGTATCGACAATTAAAAATCGATACCTATCATTTGTCGTGCTAGCCAGGCACAATATAAATTGAGAACATCATGTAAATATGCAACTTAATAAAATACCCACAACTAGTTATGCAATGCAATAAAGAGATGCGGGCATGATTTCAAAAGGAATATGGACGGAAATTATTCAAACCTTGAACCAATACTGTAAATCCAAATGTCAATGGGAGAACCCATAAAACTCCCAACTACCCGTTTTTTCTTATGCACCCAATCATTTAATTCTTCCATAAGTTGGTTGAGGCAATTAATGCCTTGCGAAAGGAGAGGTATGACATTCTATGATTTTTGGAAAAACGTGTTTTTGCTTATGGGGCAAGAAAACACCCAGAAATTGGTGCCCAAACCATTCCTCACCCATGTGTTCTCTTCCTCATGCATCTAGAGATAGTTGGGGCATTTTCCTTCACGATTTATGTTGTTTCCTTCATCCATCCATGGTTTTGAACCCATTTTTGTATTGCACAATGAATGGGAGAAGAGATTCATGATTTTTGGGTTTATGGAGGTAGTTTTTGCTCTTGTAATTCCCAAGAACATTTGTTGAACTCGTTGCTCACCCATGGTCAATTTCCCCATCTACCATTTCATTTTTGGTTTCCAAAACGTTTTTCTTCATACCCAACATTTGTGTTGCTGTTATGTGCATCCTTGTTTTGGTCTGAATTGATAGGAGTGGAAGAGGCCCATAATAGGCTTGATAAACCTAGTGAAGAGAGGAACCTCACAAAAGGATCAAGAGGGGATGGCTATTCTTCTATGCACACCTTGAAGATACTAGAAGGGAAGGTATGGCCTAAGGGACTATGTAGCAATGAAGGGGATACTTCCTTGTGTTGGGTGTGTAGGTATTGTGGAGGCCAAGCTAGATAGATCTTGTGTTGGTGTCCATAGCTCTATGGTTGAACTCACTAGCTTAGCAATTCTTCCTTTCCACTGCCTTAGCAGCCTGATAAACCCAATTGTAGATTGGCTTGGCTGAACTTTGATGTGCTTTTGGCTATGTGTGAGCCTGCAATTCCCTAGTTCCTTGTGGAAATCACGCCCAACTCGAGGGTGGTAGTTGTGCTGAGAGATTGATGAACACAATTGGCCCATGGTTGGGTGTAACGTTGCTGCGACATAGCTAGCTGTGAGGAAGCTCATTTTCAAGATAAGTGTTCTCTTGTATATTGTCTGTAATGTATTTGTTTTATGAATTATTATAAATGCAATGGATGCTTCAATGAATGTATTTGCTTCTGTTGTATTTTCATATGTTATATATATGCATATGTATTTTTACTGTCAATGCATTCTTGATTATGTTCATGGAGCTAGATCCCCAATTTGATAAGAAACAACATTGTAGTCACATCCTTTCTGTCGACGAGAGAGACAAAGGGACGTGACATAAATTACAATAATATATAAATTAAAATTAACAAATAAAAGCATACAAAATAAAATTACTATTAATAAATATATAATTTAAAATTAACAAAAGAATTGCAAAATAAAAATTGCTACTAATAAATATATAAATTACAGTTCTAAGTAATAAATTATATATATATATTTATTTATAATAAATATATGAAACATATTCAATAATTCTAAGTAATAAAGAGAAATTACAATAATATATAAATTAAAATTAACAAATAAAAATTAGTATTAAGAAATATATAAATTACAATTCTTAGTAACACTAATATATATATATTAAAAAATAAATAAAAAAATTACTCTCTCTGTTTGACCTTGCATTTTATATTTGACAGCAAATGCTTTTGATTAGGGAAAGGATAATGAAAAAAAAACAAGATTGATTTTAGTTTTGAGTGTATAGGTCGATTTTTTTTAATTAATATTTCGAAGAATCAATATAGAGGTTTAATAATAGCATCATGTAACTTATAAGAATTGAATGTGAACGAAAAAATAACAAATTCCTTTTAACCACTTAAACTACATTAAATGTACAAACCTTGACTTTACATTTAGTTCTATAATTTAGATAATATTTAAAAATGAGTCAACTAAAAAACAATCATCCATCAGCATCCAAACAAAATAAATTGTGCTCTTTCTCACCCAACCTGCTCACCCACCCCGCTATTCTATTCTAAGGAGCCTTCGTGACCTCACGATGTAGGGGCTAGTCACCCTCCTTCTAGGAGTTGCACAACTTTGCATCGCTTGTGGTGACTATAAAATCCGTGTTTTGATAGAAGAAATCAAGAGTCTTCATATAGATGTAAAAGTCGGATGTGATAGTATAAATTGTGAAATGTAAAAGGCGTGGACTAAATGGATGGGTTTGTTTTTTTAAGTGTGTGGCATGTGAGTAGAGTTAATCTAACGGTATCATGCTAATTCTCCAATGTCACGTCTTGTCATGTGGGGTAAAAGTATTACCTTAAAGTGGTCCACCGTCCATCTCATAAAAGTGAAACATGAGAAAAAGTCATCATAACAAAATGGGGTTTTGGGTTTTTGGTGGGATGAATTTATTATGAAAGGTGGTAGGATGCATTTATCGTGAAAGGTAAGGTTCGTAAGTGTCGTTAAGATAAATAGGTCATGTTTGCATGGATAATGAAAGTCCTTGACATAATGCTCACATGGGTAAAAGTTAGGGAAATAAGCCCAAGTCAAAGTTTGTGAAGTCATGAGACTTGTGATTTCACGTCATTAAAGAGAGAAAATAAAAAAGTCTACAAAGTTGGTGTGTGAGTTTCATAAAAAGTCTTGGTTATTAATTAATGGGTTTTAAAGTCAATTTGAGTGAAAGGTAGAGTTTATGTCTAGTATTTAGTACTTAGTACTTAAAGATGTAATAGTATTTAGTACTTGAAGATGTAATGTGTTAGGTTAATAAATGGGTTTTAAAGTCAATTTGAGTGAAAGGTAGAGTTTATGTCTAGTATTTAGTACTTAGTACTTAAAGATGTAATAGTATTTAGTACTTGAAGATGTAATGTGTCAGGTTTAAATGTGAGTTGGGTGAAAAAGTTAAGTTGTTGTTATAGTGACATTTAATTTGGTTAATTAAAGTTATAAATTTGAGTTTGTGTTGGAACTAGTCATTTCAACATTAGAGATATTTAATCTCAAACATATAGTGATGGCAAGAGGAAGCTTTGATAAAGACTATAGTGTATGGCGAAAGACAAAGCAAGAAGACTCTAAAGGCAAAGAACAAGATGCAAAGTGTTGCGATGTAAATGGGTATATGTAAAGGGCATGTATTTTTAGGGACTTGTATGTTGGGCATATGTATTGGGACCAAATAGTAATGGTCACCATAGTGTTGTTAAGAATTTTGAAAAGCTTGTGTACTTGAAATAATGATGTACATGTAATGTAACGGGTGCATGATCGGTTGTACCCAACACCCCTGATGTTTTGGTCCTAGTTGTAAAGCTTAGACATAGACAAGCTAAATTCCCCAGGCTGTTGTAAGACATGTTCGTAATGTTCAGGCATACGTATGTGTGGTGCAGATTTGCACAAAGTTATCCTCATATGCAAAGAGAGGATGTGGCATCAAGTTGTGGAATTAATCATTGTGAGAGGTACAGGGGTGACAGTCATACTCGTATGATGATAGCTTGATGTGGGATGGAGAAGATTTAACATTTGTGTGAGAAGCCACTTCATACTTTTAATCACTTGACTAAGTAATACCATGGGTCTTTGATCTTCATACAATAAACAATTGGAGATGCCTTCTTGGTTGGTTGTAAGTAGTGTGAGTGGGTTTACACAAGTGGATGTAAAAGTCCCCATATTCTCAATGTTTGCTTGAAGCGTACATGAAAGAATGAAATGGGTTACCCCTATTGGCTTAGACATTTAGGTTTAGAATAGTCGGGTGAGTGGATGATGCTCTTTCCCCAACTGCCTTATCAAAGCTTATATGCCCTTCTTCATGATCAAGGAAAATCAATTGTATAGAGATATGAAAAATTGAGACGTCAATTTTTATATGCCCACCCAAGCTATTGCTTACATTATTACATGGATCACAATTAGAGGTACTTGTAATAATGTCAACAATACGAAAAGATCTAAAATAACAATGAATAACACCTATATAGAATATGGTGAGAGTGTCCTTATAATTAATGAATTCCAATTATTATATAGTGCCGCTTGATTCGAGCTAACCACATTATTGGTGTTAATCAATGTTCCTCGTTTTTTTAGTCCCACTTCTTATTGAAACAAACGTGAAAGCGTCCCATCAACCATTTTAAAAAAGGAGCCTTCTCCTACTTTTTGGTTGCTTCTGAGACATATAGACTTTTTATGTGATCCTATGGATACTATATAAATAACCTTATTTTATTTTTATGTTCGTCAAGAACTATGGATTGTAGGTTTCTTACCAGACAAACAACTTTGTTAGACCACAATCTTGAAGAATTGTTATTTCTAGAACTTTTATATTTTTCAATCCGACAAATGTGAGGTATTGAACTATTTTATACCAAAGTAAAATTCTAGTCAAATATGGTCTAACCAAGGACTAAAAATAGAAATTAATAGTTTTTAACGATGATCGCAATTTTGGAGACCAACATAGTGCTGAATTTATTGATAATAGAAGAGTATACTTTTTTTGTTTATTTTTAATAGCCATATTTCACATTATTTTTGAAGACCTCATATTGTTGTTACATATATCAATTGGATAAACTTTTACTTTAATATATATTTATTCATTTCTATAATATGGTGTAAGTTTTTTTAATAATTTATTAACATAATTTAGTTACATTTCTATAATATTATGGTGTAAGTTTTTTCAATAGTTTATTAACATAATTTAGTTAGAAAATAATTTATATATTTATTAAAATATTTGATCTTACCATCATTTTAGGTTGTTCAGAGTAATTCTAAAATTTAAACTTTTACTTCAATATATATTTATTCATTTCTATAATATGGTGTAAGTTTTTTAAATAGTTTGTTAACATAATTTAGTTAGAAAATAGTTTATATATTTATTGAAAGCTTTGATCTTATCATCATTTTAGGTTGTTGAGACTAATTCTAAGATTCAAGATGAGACTCAACGTGGTCACTTTTTTTTAATATCATTATAAAATTTTCCAAGTAATTAATATGAATTCTGAAACAAAACACTGCAAAAACCATATCAAATAATTAAAATTTCAATTTGTTAGCATTATTATCTGTACTATTTAACAAATCGATATTTAGATATACATAGCCGACTTAGTGTTGTCTAAAAAAAAGAACCGATTAAGGATAGAATTTGCATTGCAGAGAAAAAACTTACCTTGTAATTCATAACGTCAGAAATTTCACAATATCACCTTTGGTGGACTAGAAAGTGTCGCGAGATTTCCACTAATAAATTTTCTAAATTGGATTTGGCGTCAACTTTTGAAAATGGATTCAATATTTTCTTACTTTTGATATTTTTATACACTAAAATGCAAAGGGAAAAGAAAAAAAAAATTCAATCAAGTGCCATCTAGATGGTATTAATAATCATTAATAATTAGATGATTATATTGTGATTTAGAATTTGCTTAATACTGATAGATTTTTTAATATTATTATTTAATTATATTTTTATATACTAAAATGCAAAGGGAAAAGAAAAAAAAATTCAATCAAGTGCCATCTAGATGGTATTAATAATCATTAATAATTAGATGATTATATTGTGATTTAGAATTGGTTTAATAATGATAGATTTTTTAATATTATTATTTAATTATATGATATTAGTAGGTATTTAGAAATAACTTATGGAATAGATTAGAAGAGCTAAAGGTTCCTTTTGAGTTGAGAGCTGCCGCAATAAGGTTATACGAGAATGTCATTGCCAAGTTTAAGAGCAATGAGGGGTGGTCGAAAGATATTAAGTGTAATATTGGAGTTAAACAAGGATGCCCCCTCTCCCCTACCCTATTTGGCATATACATCGATAAGCTAGAAGATTTTTTAGAGGAAACAGGTTGTGCTGGCACCACGCTGGCATGATCTTAGTTGGTCTAGTCACCATCCTTCTTCTCTATGCTAACGATATTGTTCTTTTGGCAAGGTATCCATCTGACCTTGATAAGCAACTAAGACTTCTTAAGGATTTTCGCTATACCATGGGTATGACTGTTAATACTGACAAAAAAAAGTCATGATTCTCAAATCCAAGAAGGACACTTATGCCAATTTTTTGTATGACAATAGCAACTTGGAGGAAGTGTCTTCTTACAAATACATAGGAATTGAGATTCATCACAAGCTCAACTGGAATTATAGCATTGAGAAAAGGATTAATGGAGGGTGGAGAGCTTATTTTGGTCTCGAAAATAATTGTAAAGCAGCAAACCTTGTGATGTGGGATAAAAAGAAGCTCCTATTTGAAACTTTAGTCATTCCTTTTATCTTGTATGGGTGTGAGGTTTGGGGCTGCAACATCTCTAGAGAATCCTGGAGAAAGATTGAGCAAATCCAGAAGCATTTTATAATGTATAACCTCAAAATTAAAAGCAATACACCCTACCCTATTCTCCTTATAGAAGTGGGTATTTCCCCTACCGAGAGCCTCGCTATGACTAGGCTCTTGTTCTATAAGCACAAAATCAATAACATGGAGATCATAGACTTCCTAAGCTAGCTTTAAATTCCAACCAAAACCACCTAAGACTCAAGTGAGGTTGGTATAAAAATACCAGAGCCTGGTTAAATCATTGGGAGATCGACGAAACTATTGCACTGCAAAATATTAATAACATTAAAAATATTGTTACTTCTAAGTTTAAAGAGAAAATGTGGTGTGAGAAAGATCTAGAGGCTAAACGAAAACAAAGGTATTATAAGGAGGTCATCAACCCTAAACTAGAATATCAAAAGTATCTCTCTGTTTTAACTAGTTCAAAGAAAAAAACTAATATTGCCAAGATAAGAACAAACTCTCACGAGTTCCATAGTGCAACAGGTCATTGGGCAGTTCCTAAAATACCATGGGTAGAAAAGGATCTTCCATCTCTGTGAGAATATGAACATTGAGGATGAAAATCACTTCCTCTTTGAGTGCCCTGCGTACACCCACATTAGATCTCAGTTCCAT
This sequence comes from Pseudotsuga menziesii, assembly GCA_001517045.1. NCBI lineage: Eukaryota > Viridiplantae > Streptophyta > Pinopsida > Pinales > Pinaceae > Pseudotsuga > Pseudotsuga menziesii. The sequence continues at coordinate 13,830 of LPNX010855481.1, forward strand.
AATCGTTGTTGCAATACCGACCTTCCTAGCCTTTTAACTTGTCAAAATTATAGTGAGCTCAGGACGCTTCTCTCCAAACTCTTTGAGCATAGAAATACAATTTTAAAACAAACTAAATAATTTGTTTCTTTAGGTCTGACACACCAAAGTTTGGTATCATGGGACGTTAACCATCATCACCATCATCATCATTAACATAAAGAAATATTTTTCGATAATATTAATAATTATAACTAAGGTAAAAAAACAATTTTAAATGATATTAATAATTAAAAGTAAGGAATAATATTTAATAAATTTTTTATAAAGAAAAAAATTAACAGTACTCCTAAAGTTCGAGCTAATGATAGTAATAATTAAGTTACATTTTAAAAATGAGTTACATTTAATAAATGATATGAATAAATGAGTTACATTTAAAAAAATTAACATGTATACTTTAAAAAAATTAGCATTATTGTTAATAATATTAGGTTTAGGGTTAATGATATTAGGCCACAATATTAGGGCTTATAATATTAGTAAAAAATATTAAGGTTATAAATATTATTTGAAAATATTAAGATTAATAAGAGTTATGCTTAACGAGTTTTTCATTATTAGGGTTTATAATATTATAGTTAGGGTTAATAGTTTTAGGGTTATTATTAGGGTTACTGTTAATAATTCTAGGTTCGTTAGTTAGCAATATTAGAGTTAATAAGATTAGGGTTAATAATATTAGAGTCCGGGTCATAATATTAGATTTAAGGATATTAGGGTTAAGTTTAATAATTTCTAAAATATTACGGTTAATAATATTAGTGATTAATTTTAAGGTTTATAATATTTTATATATGGTTAGGCTTAATGCTCTCTAGATTTTGATAGCATCCTTGAATTGCTTTCATTCCAACATTTCATTCTTATATATCTTGCTATGGTGCATTCATTTAAGTGTTTCCTTCTATGCTAAAAGGTAATGGATATAATTTGAACTCTATGTATAGGGAGATGCAATACGGTATACCAATATTATTAGAATGCATTGATACGGTATAACAATATCATTCGAATGTATTGATTTTAGTGATACTACATTTTGTATTGGTTTGATTTTAGTCTTTATATATTTTCATATGGTGCATTGATTTTAGCATTTGGTTTTAAAATCACCTTCCTAAGGTGCATTGATTTAAGTGTTTACTTCTATGTTATAGGGTAATCAATATAATTATGTCTCCTCCTAATGAAAATACTAAGATGATATCTATATATATTTCCATGCTTTAAACCAAGGCACACAAATGAGGATCCTTCCAATGTAATAATTTTGAGTCTTCTTCATGCTATTTATGCCAATGAGGATCCTTCCCATGTAATATTTTTGAGTCCTCTTCATGCTATTTATGTCATCTAAAGATGCACCCCCATTTGAGATGATATTGCTATTTTTAGAGACATATTCTTGGAGTTTGAGACATGTTCCACTTCACTTCTATTTGTAGTCACCTAAGGTATACTTCTTGAGGAGACTTCCTAAAAAATTTTATGGATGTCTTCATGCTATATTTGACTTAGGAGAGATGCACCCACCTTTTTTGTATGAGTTGGTTGAATTTTGTGTGGCATGTGCCATTTTGAATTTTTTACCAGTAATAGAATAAGCACTAGACTTGTTCTCTTTCCTTATCAAGTAGCAAGCTATTTTAAGAGAGACCATTAAAATAGTATGCTACATTATAAGGAAAGAGAACAAGTCTTAGCCTAATGGTCCTATGGTAAAAATAACACACACCACATGATTGCAATGGAAATTGAGTAGTGAAGATGATGCAATTTTTTTTACTGTTCAAATTTTTGGTGATAAAGGTTAGATTTCTTGTGAAAGCATAGATCTATGTGGATGCTAAGTGATAATTTCAACTTTATTACGTTGCTATTGCGAAATTGGAATTTTTATTAACTTGTTTATTTATAATGTTTAAATAAATCCTTGATTCATATTTCAAACTAGAAAGTTGAGTTGTCCTCTTTTTTATATTGTATCAATTTGTTTTTCTTGTATAGAAAATTTCTCCATGCATTGTACCTAGTTTAGGGTCGAAGTCTGTTACACCAAAATCTTGTCATCCTCATGATAGTAAGATGTGTACTTTCCTTAATCCTTGGAAGTATTTGTGACAAAAGACTTGAGAAGATTTGTTTTTCCTTTTGGAAACCTATTGCTATCAACCCCAACGCACCCTGTATTCTAAAAATAGGTGTCAGACATGGTCAATGCAGGTGGCACATATCCAACCGATGTCGGTGACACTTCTTGTTTTTGCGTAGAGAGCATCGCCTCTTCTTGACGTTGGTTGATTGTACATAAAGTGCATTGGCACTCATTAAAAAGGGAAAAGAGAAGGACCGAGAGCCTTCTAGAAGAAATCCATCATGGAGGCTTATCCCAACAGATTAGAGTAAGTGGCATTCGAACCCCTAACCTGATGGGAGGATTCCTTAACTTTCTCCCAAGAATATTCAAATCCCTTCATCTCCTTTGGCCTATAAATACAAGCTGACCCTCATGGTTGAGGGAGGACCAAGAAAGAACCCATATTCTATTAAAATATTTCTAGAATTGGGAGGAAAACGTCAAGAGGTATTTAGGCAAAATCTAGTTGGAAGAAGCACAACACCAAGAATTCATGGTTCTAATTACTTCCTTCTTATTGTTAATATAGTCACGATTTCTTTTTCCATAAATTGTGTCTAATTCATGTCTAATTTCATTTATAGTATTTGTCCTTGGTTAATTGCTTAGATCTTTTAAATTACCTTGTAGCATCTATTTGTTTCTTGTTTCCTTTGAATATTTTGCAGGTTATATCTTCATCGGAAGGATTGGAAAAGCTTGAAGCCAATGAGGACAACCTTTAGAAAGATGTATAGATTCTTTAAATTCAAGTGATTTAATAAATCTAGGAAAAGGTTTTCATTTTGTTTCGTTTGGTTCTAGATCTAAACCGTTTAGACTAGGGAAATAATATTTCTTCACATTGACTGAGTTTTTTCATTAACAAAATTGGAAACTCTGAATCTAGGGAAGAGATCATAATTTTTGGTTTTTTTCATTACAATTTTAGTTACCTTTTAATCTCTTAAGAGTGTTTAATTCACCTTTTTCTTGCTATAATTTGCTTCTCAAGGTCATTCATTGATCTTACGAATATTCAGCTCATTCACTTCTAGTTGAATTTTTGGGTAATTTTTTTCTTTTTATTCCTTATTTGCGTCGGAACACACCTGGGCTATGTTTGGTCAACGTCTATGGTTCTCTAACACTTCTTTTTAATAGTTACAAAGCGTCATCGACGGTCATTGTAAATATGAATAAGGCGTCTCCGACGTTATTTTCTTGTGTACAAAAAGCTCTAGTAAAGAGATGATGCATTGGTGCAAATCAACAGGTTGCGACGAGGTAGGTGTTCAGTGACCCTTTTACTCAATTATTGATTTTGGTATTTGAATTTTATTTTTGGGAAAATGAAATGCATTGTAGCGTGTATACTGGATAGGATCGGATCTGACTCAATATTTTGTTGATCTTGAAAGGAATATTTTTGCAAAAAAGTTTCATCGATTTGATATTTTTGGGTTTGAAAACTTTGTCTTGGGTTCATAGCTTGTTTTTGTAGATATGTTTTAATTGTATGTATTCATAAAAGAAAAGAAAAAAATTATTGCTTCTGTATCCACTTATAGGAAGGAATCTTGTTTGTTTACTTTTATTTCCAATATTTGTTTTTACAAAAAATTTAGAAAAGAAAATTATCTTTGATTCATTTAGTCTCAATTTATATTTGACTTTTAGATTTAAAAAATAAATGAAAAGTTCTATTTTGATCTTTTTACATAATTGGAAATTGTAAATTTGCAAACACTAGTTAGTTTTTCTTTTAACTTAACTAGAGATATATTTTTAGTCAAGTACGAAGAACTTGTGTGTTTGGATTTCAATTTCAAAATTTGAAGGATTTGGTTTTAATTGTGTGCTTTGGGAAACCAATTTCTTACTCTCCTCTTAAATAGGTCATATATTGAAAGAAAAATTAAAGACTTGCACTTCATCATTGCATGGTTTATGAGTTTAGTTTTCACATCATTTTCCACCTAATCATAAAAAGATAAAATCAAGCGTTAATTAGGGTAAAACTGTTAGGAAAATTGTGTGGTAGGTTAGAGACATGTTTCGGCATCTTTAAATGTAGGTACTATCGTTATTTTCCTGCACTGGATCCCAGGTATTGTGCATTTCTTCTATGTACTGATTGGTATATAGAAAGGTCTTTCACATACTTTTATGGTATATAGAAGTATTCTTTCACGTACTTCATGGTATATCGAAAGTCCCCTTTCGAATGGTTGCACATTATACAATACTACTACTGATTTGATCTTCCATGTACCTTGCATATATCGAGAGATACAATTAGGATCCTCATACCAACTAAGTAACCTATCGACCATCTTGTCGAAGAAATAAACTGAGAATAACACTTAGGGAGATAATAGGAATGTACTGTCCAGTTAGTCGGGTATACAAGAAAGGGTATGGTCCCAATCCTTCTTGTCGTGTATAATTGTTGGACCCTTCATTATATCGCGAGTTGCATTGACTTGAAACTCCTATGAGGATCTCGACTATACATCCCACGTACCACAGGTTTGATTGTTTCTATTAGAACTAAGTAGTGCTTCCTTTTGTGTATATAGTTAGGAATTTTAAGATAGAGAATTTGTTCTAACATTCTGGCAGACCAACCTTTAAGACGATCCCATCATATACAAGTATTATTTCGTAAATATCCACAAGACCCAACAACCCACCAAAACATGGAACAAGAAATGGATCTAACTTCCAATGTTGAAACGGGAACTCCCCGAAACAGGAAGAAGTACCTATCACTAAAGGCAGGGGAGAATTTTCTCCTCCTGGGAATGTCCTAATAACTAATATATGATCACCTATAGTTTTATAATAACCTTATTCTCGTAATACATTTTCAGTAATACCTTCAGGGTCATTTTTTTACTAGACACCATCAAGAGATCCAGTAGTGACCATGTTTAGTCCTTCTGCACCCTTTTGGGTTTTAACTTTAGGTCGGTATATTTCTGAGCTTGGTTCTATGAGTATTATAACCTCAAATTCTTCCATGGAATTAATACCTCATTTTGGTACATATTCTAGAATACCTTTTCCTTGTGTATTACCAAGTGATATTCTTGGTTGTTCTATTGGACTCCCTTCTAGTCAAACCATGGATGTTAATGTTAATTCATTGACTACAATTGAACAACTTAATACTCAATCTATTCCTTAAGTCACCACTATGGTTGTTTCTCAACCTGCTTAGAAATCAACTAATACTCCTTCATCGGTAAGTTCATTTATTCCTTCCATCAAATTTCCAAATGTAAAGGGACATTATTATACAAATTTTAGTTCACCTGTAGCAGGAGCCCATTATACACCTACTTTTTATAATTTATTAGGTGCAATGCCTTCTGCTGTGGGTCCAAGCAGACTTGGTGGTTGTATTCAACAACCATCACCTACTTGGTGGCAAAAAAAACCACCTATATAGGGTCAACCAACACAAGAACCCATAATGGGTACACAATACTTAGATGGGGGGAAATATGCTCAATTACTACTTAATCCCTTTGCTACAAATTTATGTATAGGTTTACTTTATCTGGATGGTATGACCAATCATGGTCATAACCTGTTGTGGGTTATAATACTAAACAACCAGTTGTTTATGCTCAACCTTTAGCTAGGAACCCTCCATTTTACCAACAACCACATGAGAGTGATCAATATGGCTATAATGTACAGCCACAACCAATTTATGGTCCTACTGGTATTTCTATTCCTTATCAATATCATAACTAACCGCAACCGAATATACAACTTCCCTTTTTTGCAACCTTATATTTTCTTGACTTGTCCAAACTCATAAATGATCCCATTATGCATGACCCTTTTTGGTCGCCTATATCAACTAAATTATTGTCCGATATACCTAAATTGGATGGAAAATAGGGAGAAGACCCCCCAAAATTGTTACGACTTTCCATCTTTGGTGTTCATAAAACTCTTTGATGGATTATTGTATAAGTTTGAGGCATTTCCAACGAACTCTTACTGGTACATCTTCCAAATGGGATATTGGACTACTGCAACATTCTTTTGGTGATTTTATTTCTCTAGAAGTGTCATTCCTTACACATTTTCTATTACCAATTAGATATGAAATGGGTACATACTATTTAGCTTCGCTTCACCAATTGACTTCTAATCATATATTTGATCATATTCATGAGTGGTGATGATGACTTAGGATAATCAAATATCCTTTTCCTGATCAATTGTTAGATGATTGATTTACCAAATCTCTTCTTCCACCCATTGCTAGTGATGTCACTATGGGAGGTGTTGTAACAGAAGAGCAAGAAATTAGTCATTCATAGTACCTAGAATTGGTTTATTCTCATTCTGGTACTTTGTATGATTTAATTATAAATGCTCCTCATCCAACGAGGGATCCTTAAATACCTTCCACACCCCCCCCC
>LPNX010855481.1:23631-45283 GCA_001517045.1 Pseudotsuga menziesii
CCCCTAAAGGTGTCTTGCTACAATTTTTCTAAACACCCCGCAAAATAAAAAAATTAAGGTATTTGGGGGAGGTCCTTAAAAAACTTCCTCAAAAGTCTAATTCTGAGGACTTTTGGAGAGGGTTTTAGAAATAACCCCCGTAAAGGTGTCTCCATAGGTTTTTCTAACACCCCACCCCCACCCCGGAAAAAAAAAATGTTTTTTAAGGTATTTGGGGTGAGTCCCTAAAACCCCCCCCCAAAAGTCTAATTCTCAAGACTTTTCAGGGGGGTTTTAGAAAGGCCCCCTCTAAAGGTGGCTTGCGGCTGTTATGCTAAACCCCCCCTCCAAACATTTTTTAAGGTATTTGGGGTGGTACTTAAATACCCCCCTCAAAAGTATAATTCTCAGGACTTTGGTGGGGGGGGGGGGGTTTAGAAAGACCCCCTGTAAAGGTGTCTTGCGGATGTTTTGATAACCCGCCCCCCTGAATTTTTTAAAGGTATTTGGGGATGGTCCTTAAAAACCCCCCTGAAAAGTCCTAAGAATTTAAGTTTTCGGGGCAGTATTTAACCCCCCCCCAAAAAAAACTCGCACGATGGATAGTTTTCCTCAGCATCGTGAATTGTTGTATGACCGTCCACATTGAACGACGAGGATTAAAAAGAGGCAGAGATCTCATATCGTGAAGGATTTCATGATGGGAACATGCATACAAGATAGGAAAGATGCGGATCTTGAAATCTGGTAGGAGCCACACCAGTGAACAGTCCAGTTTAGTCGTAGCCTTAGATCCACAAATAAAATGTTTTTCACGATGCAAAGACGCGAGGGAGAAAAATAATACAATGCTTGCGAAAGGAGGATAAATGGATAAGTAGATGAATGATCTAGATTTGATCGGGTAAGGATCTACGGCTTAGAACATCTTCACAAAGAGAATATTCCCACTTTGAAGGTGTATTTCAAATCATGGAATCAGTAAGGAAACAGGAAATTAGCGGTTAAAAAGGATCCATGATGAGATCGATGGTCGAGATATAGTTTCAGAATTCGAGCTACATAGAAGTTAATGGTGCAAAACAAATCATGCAGAAATGGAAGGCTGAGAAAAGATTCGGTTAGCAAAGATGAAAGAGAGTTAAGAATATGGAAAATCATAAAAGACTATACATTAGTTTATTTGCTTCCATCGGTAGATGAAGATGACAGACAATATATAAGGAGACAATTCCTATAACATCCGTCATCCGCTTGTCAAACACTAGTTAGTTCCTTTCCCCCCCCCCCTAAAAGTTGTATAAAAGGCTCAGATGGAAAATATAGAAACTTATGGCTTAGAGTATCAGAAAGTAGTATAACTATTGGAGGATAGGAATGCTGATTTTTTTTACCATGTTGTTTTAAGTGGACCCATTGAAGCTATGAAACAAAAGTTGAATTTGATAAGGGACTAGGGAAAAGACCTTCATAACATCTATCAGTCCTTTTTTCACCTTTTTTTCTACCGAACAAACCCTTGGTTTCCCAGAATTTGTGGAATGGTTTTGTAAACACATATTTTCTGTCATAAAGAGTCATAATGAACCTCGATCGATCCACCATTCTATGTCGTGTTAATTTCTCAGTTGTTAGGCAAACCCTGCCTGTCCCTAGAGAGTTTACCTTAAAGGCTAAAGATTACAGTGAAAAGTATATACTCCGATGTTTTAAGGAGTCCACTATTGAGAGAATTTTTTTTTTAAGATATGTTTCAAGCCAGAAGACGAGTCATCCATCCCATCATTCCCAATCGATTCATCCCTGTTTAACGAAGAAACCAAGTGTGTAGTAACCAAGTTATGTCAATTTTTGGGTCTATTCACAGATAAATACATCCTTAAAACCATTATGAGTCTTCTCTTTGTTTTAAGCACTTGTCCTATTGAGTCATACGGACCCATTCAATCATTACAAGTATCATGCATTAAATTTGATGTGTTCTTAGCTGGGAATATTCATTCTCAGCTAATGAACTTCCACAAGACCAAAAATTTTCAGGTTATAGTCATATCTATTGAATATGATCCTTTATTTCAACAAGGATAATCTACAACTACTAGAAATGGTATTAATAGATGAAATGTATAGGGATTATACCAAGTTCATGAACTTCCTCATGATAGAAATTTATGCTGCCATTTTCCAAAAGAGACGTCCCCGGTTGCTGCCAGAAATGTGGGATCTATTGCAAGATTCTATAGAAAAGAGAACAACTGATTGGTTCATGTATAAATATGGAACAGTGATCAGACTGTATGGTTTCACTTAGTCACCTTTCATGTTACCAGCCTACTTGACTCCAAGAGTTTTCTCAATGGAGTTCATTAGACAAAAGTTGTTCTTAGAGATTGAACACTTCCTGAAATATAAGAAGTCCATTGACATCAAATACCCTTGGGCTGTAGGTCCATTCACCATCAAGAATAAGGGTGCTTTTCCAATGGTGGAAGGTTTAATTAGAGATTTATGATTTGAGACATAACCCAGAATCAACTATGACCTTCATCAGGTTATCTCAAATAGGACAAAGGCTCAAAAGAGAAAGCCATATAAACACAAAGAGGTTGTGGGATTGGTGGAAGATGCTAACTGGCCAAATTACCCAAAGGAGGCCCCAAAGATTCTTGACTTAGATGAAGATCCAAGATCTCATATAGGAGAGGTTGTCTCTTTATTTCCTAATATATCCAATTTGGTTGCTGCAGCTGAGAGCATTACTCCATTGGTTAGTAAATTAGAAGGAAAGAATAAAAGAGATTTTTCAGGAGGCAATGGATATCGATGAGGAGGAAACTGCTGAAACTTCCAAAAGGCAGAAGGTTGAAATTGAAGGAAAACTTGTCCTATATATAGTTGTAGATAAAGGTAAAAGGAAAATTACAATACCAAGCCCTCCATTTGACGTAAAAGAGTATACATTTGTAGATAGTACTCTTGTTGATTCCTCCTCCCAGTCAAAGAACAAAGCAGAGTTAGTGGATAAATACAAAGGCATCAAAGAAATAACTTCACAAGAGACTCTGAAATTATATTATGAAGTAATAAATATTTATAATCAAGATATATCTTTTGTTTTAGTCAAGGATTATCTCCAAAACACTTTGAACTTGGCCTTGCCAAGCAAGAACAAAGTTGCTGAAGTAAAAATAAACCTGGATGATATCCCCATACTTGACATGATTTATCTGTAGAAGAAGACACTAGATATCTTGTTTACTCACTTGTTGAAGATCACTCTAGCATTATCCAAGTTATAGACCCTTAAATGTAAAATTGAGAACCAATTGAGGAAAGAAAAGGTGGAAAATAAGGCCCACCAAACTCAGATAAAGAAGCTGCAAACTCAGTTGCTGGCTGTTGGAGGTCAATCTAATAAGGGAGCTGGTATCCAAAGGTTGTTAGATGAGAAATAAAAAGAGATTCAGTTATTGAAAAAGAAGATTCTCATACCTTCCACCCAACTAATATAGGGTCCTGGACTAGATGAGATAGAAAAAGAAAAGAAGAACCTAAATAATCAGCTCACTAATTGTCAATAAAAATTATTGAAGTTTGATGATAAAGAAAATCAATGGCAAAAAAATACATGGCCTTGGTAGTAGAAAGTGAGAAATACATGAAGGAAAAGTTAGAATAAATGGAAAGAAAGTTGCAGGAGAAAGAAAATGAGCTAGAATTGAGGACCATTCCTCATGTGGCTAGATCTAGTGAACAAGGCATAGTAGAGGCTATGTCATTAGTAAGTCTTAAAGAGTTCGAAATCACAGGTCTGAAGAACCAGAATAAAAAGTTGGTGGACATAGATGGAAAGAGAAAAATAGAAAGGAAGAATTTGGAAGAAAAATGTAAGGAACTGGTGGATAAGAACACCAAATTGACAAAATAGGTTATAGGATAGTCATCCTTACAGGGAGAAAAACATATCATCTGGGATGTACTGATAGAAGAAGCAGTGAAGCTCATGACATCTTTAGATTTTATTCTTGATAAGGATATTGTTACACGAGCTGATAGAAAAAATGTCTTGATGGTAAAACATGTGTTAAATAAGAAGCCTATTGACACAACTAATAATGCAATCAAGTTTTTGAATAGCTTGAAAAAAGAGGAAATAAAGAAAGAAAATATCCATGATAGGGTTTTGGTTATCACATGGGCAAGGAAAGTGGCAAATAAATATCATCATTTGGAAACAGTTGAAGTGAAAATTGATGCCATGCATCATCAAATCAAGGAATTCATTGAACTGTTTAATCCTTTATTTAGAAGAGGACTCCCTTTCTTCTGGGCAGAGAAAGGAGTAATGTGGTCTCAAAAATAATATAATGACAGGTTAATCAGTTGCAGATTAGATCGTAGACAATTTTATGATATGCAACATCAATTGTTGTCTAAAAAAACAGTGATTGATAAATTAACTATAGATTTCGAGATGTTTTTTTACTTCAAAGCCATATGTACAAAATTACCAAAGTTCTGTTTTGCTGAAAAGGTGGGGCTTAGTGTAATGGCGAAGGAGACAATTAGTCGAGATCTACCAACTACTGATCAATGGAAGCTAGTTGATAACTATGGGAAATGTAAATATAGTTTGCACCAATCAGAGTCCTCTGATGTTACCTCGGGGTCCAAAGGAGGAATCTTGGATATTTTTTGAAATTGTATGGATTAGGGATGAGGACTGGTGTACCATATTTGGAGTTGTAAAAAATTTACATTTATTAATAAAAAATTTCAATGTTAGGTGTAATCTATATGGTGAATTCTACTATTTAATACATATGAATGATGTATTTGTTGCATTCAATTATGTCTAGTATATTATTGTTCTGTTATAATTGGTTTTTCTTTTCAAATAAAATTTTCATTATATATGAAATTCGTAAGTTTGAAACAATAATATACATTTCCTAGCATGTGGGTTATTGTGAAAATGCTTCTATATTGTATTCAAACTGTCCAAAAAACCTCTTATTATAGCCTTGTAGATATGGTTGGATGCACCATACAACACTCTAGAGATCCACACTCTCAGAATAATTTTATCATCATCCTATGAGGTGTGGTGGGAGTTTATCTAAGGCCAGTTGTGCATATTTTACCAATTTTTGATCTTCTCCTAGGCTTGGTCTAATTTCCCTAAACCACTTTTTTGGCAGGTCCATAAATTCTTCTTCATTGTCTCTTTGGACAAAATGACACCATGGTTGAGTATACAAAATAACAGCCTACAATATCGCCATGTGGTGTGGGAATTTTCTTCAACACACAATTTGTGGCGGGAATCCTCTTAAGGATACTTGGACCAATATTCCCAAACTTAGTCAATTTCCTGATTTTAACTAATTTGTCGTATTTATCTAGAACAATGTCATAATGCAACAATGATCTCAACTTCATTTCACATCATCATCTATTCCATTCCATGCCATGCGGGCATCATCCTTAGTGCGGGCATAAACCTTACACTAGTACAAAATGAGAAATTATTGACTAAAAAAATGACTAAAATCAGGCTATAAACGACTATTTTTGAGTCGACGACTAATAGTAGCTAATTTCCACTATCTTATAGCTAGTCGTATTTCACTTAGTCATTAATAGCTTGACTTATTAATCATTGATTTAGTCATTGATTAGTCATTGATAGTCAATAATTTAGTCATTGATAGTCAATGGTTTAGTCATTGATTTAGTCATGGATTTAATCATGGATTTAGTCACTGATTGCAACAATTAATGACCAAATATACGACTAAATAAACTACTAAATGATAACATATTAATGACTAAGCTAAATATGACTAAGATACAGGAAATTAGCTACTAATAGTTGTATATATGCGAATTTAATCGTTTATGTAGTCACAAATTTATGATAGGGCACGGAGGAATCGAACCACCAACCTCCTACCTATAATTAGGTAGGCGCTCTACCATTGAGCTAGAACCCTTTAAGAAGTTGTTATTGCTTGACAATGATGATATTCAAACAAATTTATGATAGATAGCAATCTACAAACTACATAATTATTAATATTACGACTTACCAGTAACTAGTATTTATGATAAACTAATTCCTGAGAGCTATGTACAATTTTCCCTATCTGGCATATCCATTCATGTTACCAGAGAGAACAGAATACCTCTGTGATGGATGTGATACCAATTAATTCAACCAATTTATGGAATATCTCTTGGCGTGCCTGAATATATGAGAAAAAATATCATTATATGAAATCAAGCAAAGTAAAAGTCAAATAAGGTAAGCAAACCTTTCCATTCATAAAACAATATAAAAATACATGAAAGAAAAATATTTCAGACTAAGTGTTGCAAAGCATAAGCTACCATATCAGCCAATTCTAGAAAATGAAACATATTTTTATAGAAGTTTGAAGGCTACCAAAATAAGCAAGCAAAACAAATTCAACACATATTTCAAAAAGAGTTGAATGAAATAATAAAAGCATACCCAACATTATAGTTGACACATTTTATATGAAAATCAGTGTGAAACATTCAATCATGTTTGTAATTTTATCTCTGGCCAAGCTTCCTTAGATATAGCCACAACTAGACTGATACAAATAATTATCAAAACCAAGAGTGCTCCAGAAGTGCACCACAGGAAAAGTAATAAAGACAAGAAAAAAAATCACCATGATGAAGGTAAGATTTGAGAACATACATCACATCAGTAGATTTACCACGTATGTTTAAGTTTATACAACTATTTACTTCAAAATGCTTATTAACAAACACAATCTAGCCAATTTCAAGTACACTTGACTACTTCCTAAATTTGCATAAAAGAAAAGAATGTGTGATTATTTCAAACAAACAAAAATACAAATAACAATCTCACCTGTAACCTAAAAGGTTTGACACTCAACAGTACAAGTTGTTCAAACAAATATTGTGCAAGATCAGCACGAGCTGCTTTCTTCCACATAATCACAAGGCCCAATTGGCAATGATCCCCAACTAGCACCACCTAAATTTAACAAGAAAAATACCAACTTGCATGTCAATCCTATATTATATCTACTATTGTACAATAATAAGTTCTGCAAAAGAAGATACAATGGAAATCATTTTCTCATTACATAATATCTTCGACAACAACTCTATGAGGCTATATTAGGTTATTACTTGCTTTTCTCCAAGAACTAAAGGAATCAGGCACTCTGGTTCGGTAGCCTGAGTTGATTAGTCAATAAGGAGCTGAACAGTAACCCAATATTTAGGTGATCAGATAGATAAAAAAACTCATACTAATATGTAGTAATCCCACTTGGAACTCTAAACTTTAGTACTACCTGACGAAACCTAAAATTAGATAGCCTGGGATCACCCACACCAACACAAGTAAAGCAGATGACATCAGCACTCCAAGTTATTTCTCTTTCCGTTGCCCTCTTGAGTGCTTTGTATTTATTTTCATCCGCACTTGAAAGGTCACCTATATGCAATGTTAAAAAATGTATCATTTGTAGTAATTAATAGAATTCATTACCAAAACAATACATAGAACATTTCATTTAGCTCAAACTTGCTCAAGTAGAGCAATTTTCTTGGCCAAATCAGATATTACAAAAAGGTTCCTCTGTTATATGCCTCTTCATTAGCATAATTTAAAAGAAATGACATGCCTAACAAGAAAATACATCGCCTTGAATTTATTCAAAGTATATACAACAACCAACCCTAGGAGTGCTTTCGACACCAAACAAGAAATTGGTTCCAATTTGACAAAAGCATCATATACACATCTACTTGCTTAAATAATATCAACAATTGCCTAGCAAATCTTTAGAGGGTAAATATTATATTCCTAATCTACAAATAATACATAACTTATGAATGGATTGGACTTTCCATACCTTGTTCATCTTTCAACTGCTGAAGTTTGTACAATTCATTTTTTTTAAGTGTCAAGGTGCCTAACCTATAATTGTTTTACAAATAAGCACGACATGTAAATGCCTCGGGATTAGGTTAAAAATAGAACACAGAAAAATAGCCATAAAATATGATGGTAAGACTCTGAAAAAATAACCTTATAATGTAAAGTTAAATGTTCAACTAGAGAACTCACTGCCTCCCTTGATTTTGCACATAGTTTGACAACTTGTAATGTCAAAGTAATGAAACTTCTGTGCTATATTAATCTAGAATTTAAAAAATAGCCAAAAAAATCTCTTATACGTTTCCTATTATCAGACTTCAAAAAGTAGAAAACCTTGCATGAGAGATTCAAAACATGTAATTTAAAACATTTTTAAGAATGCACTTATATAATTAGATACAAGATAGCAAGGACACCTTCAAACCCGTGGCACTAATTTTCTCTGCAAGTTGATCAACAACAACATTACTTTGAGCACATACCAAGACCTGAATCACATAAGTGAAGTGAAATTGTATTAATGTCAACTGATGACAAAAATAGGTCAGAGGTGAGAGCTCAAGATCATGGCAAGTAATAATAACAATCTAGAATGGCCTAGTTTATATCTTCCATAAAAGAGCAGGCACCTAATATAGTTACTAATGGAAGCAGAATTAGACCAATTATGGGTAAGGCCTCTGTAATGAAGTACAACCCTTGAATATGAAAACATAATGACAATTCAGTTAGTATTGGTTAACAATCCATCAAAGATCTCACTTGTTACCTGGCCTTGACCCTGCTTGGCTAAGTGGTATACAAAAGCTGTTGATGTGACAGTCTTTATTTCCTAGGAGGGCCTTGAATTAAACTCACAGGCTTTTCCAAAACTCTCATTATAACACTAACCTGCACATGATATAAAGAAATGAATTACAACAACTTCTAAATCAAACAGAACACTGCAACATTCATTAACAATAGCTAAGATGATTGTTATAATGAGAAAGCCATCCACACCAATTTACAAGAAATATCTAGCATTCACATAAAGCTGACTTATATGTATTCATTATCATGGTGAATCCATTCACATCATTTTTTCTTGTAAATTCAAATGGCCCAAGGTTCAGTATCATAGATTCCATGTTATTACAGATTGTGTGTACTCAAGTGTGCATGTTGAAGAGAATTCATTAATTGCAATCCATGTAATAATGAATCATGCAGTTGAACACTCAAAAATATACTAAGGATCTAATGTTTTGGTTAAGATCAATCCTCAAATGGTCTCTGGATCTCAGCAATTCTATACACATGAATAATTAACTACAAATTGTATACCTTGCTGAAAACCCCAGCATAGTGTATTGATTAAGGATCCCAATCAGAGAAAGTTCATGAGATTACAACTTCAACAACCCTAATATCACTGTAAAATTATACCTACATGACTTTGAAAGAAAAAAGATAAATCATTGCATCCAGAGTAGTAAAATGGTAGCGATTACATTAAAGAAAACGATTGCACTAGATTATATATTTTAGGCATTTAATCTTTGGACTTTATGCTATTGGCTACTTATATTGCCACTATTCAATTTCAGTTTATTTAATATATCTTATGCTGTCGACAAGAAAAAATGGTAACAATTACTATCATCTCTATGCCGATGAAGAGGTAAAGTTCCTTGGATTACAAGTTCAACAACCCTGATATCATTGCAAAATATAGATGACTTTGAAAAAAAAGCTAAATCATTGAAGCCAGAAGAAGCCAGACTAGTAAAATGGTAACAACTACATTGAAGAAAATGATTAGACTGGATTATATATTAATATTTTAGGAATTTAATATTTGGACATTATGCTATTTACTATTTATATTGCTCCTAATCATTTTCAGTATATGTACAATATCTTATGATGTCCACAGAAAACAATGTTAGAAATATATCATAACTGATAAGAATAAACCAAGACAGATAAATAATAGTGGAAAACATCTCACATCCACCACAGTTCTTAAAAAAAAAACATTTAAACTTCATCACAAACAATATCTACTAGATAATATCTTGTACAAAATAGGACCCCAACCATCAATGAATCCAAACAAGTTGTGTAGAGAATTCATTGTATTCATTAATAAATAGCCATACAAGTATCTAGGTCTACATAAGAAGCTGAAGAAAAAAAGAATATTAAATAATAGCTAAAATTATATAAATACTTGACTAAAGTAAAACAAGCATGGAAACACAAATCTTAATTCTTCAGCTCCATGTGGAAGAATCCCACATCTAGAGCTAGATGTGATTTCCTACCCAAGAGAGTTCCACAACAACTAAGAAGATCAACCCAATGTATTGGTCACTAAATCTAGTAGCAATTTCCTACCGAAGAAAGTGCCACAACAACCAAGAGGATCAACCTAGTGTATTAGTCAATCATGATCATCCCAGCCCCGTATTTCTCTCATCTCAAAGGCATGCAAAAAAGGGTGGAGAGTACAACACTAGGACTTCAAACAAGGTCACCAATCACAGTACTACCCTCGCCCAAACACACTTAATAGAAGAGTTATGAGGATCCTTCATGATAGGACTGAAGGACTTACCATTTATATGTTAAAATATGTATCTTATAATTTTTATTTGAAATGTAATTTGAACTTTTTATAAATTATTCATATAGAGAGAAAGGATATTTATAGCATGTCCAATCAGAGATCAGAACCCTTGGAATATTCCACTAATCACAAAAGGGCAGTTGTTTGCAGAATCATGGAAAAAGGTGTTACTGGTGGATTCGTCCCATTTCCTGCTATAATAACAGGAACAGGGCCAGGACTGACAATAATATCAGATAATAATAGTTGTTGACACGCCACATAGTCTTTCAAAATAGAGGCCAATTGGCAAAGTAAAAAATATTCAAAAGATTTAGGAAGACCAATTCCTACAAGAAAATAAGTCACCTTCTCAAGACTTCAATTTACAATGTAAATTTGACTTTCCCCTTCTTGCAAAATTCCTACCGGATGAGTTTCAAAACCAAGATCTGGGTTGAAAAAAAGGGAGACGATTCATGAAGACCCATTCCTATAAGAAAATAAATCACCTTCTCAAGAATTTGATTTACATTGTAAATTTGACTTTCCCCTTCTTGCAAAATGCTTGTCGGATGAGTTTTAAAACCAATGTCTGGGTTGAACAAAGGGGAGGATAAGTAGAAGGGTCCTGCTCAGATTCTAGGCAGACCTCTCACTCGATGATGATCATGATGTGGAACATATTGTTGATGTCTTGTAACTTCGGAATGTATTCACTTATATTTCTTATGTATTGTACCCCGATGTTTATTCCGGGATGTGTCTGTAATATACTTGAGTCATGTCATGCCCCGATGTTCCTATCAGGAGGTTCTATAATGTAAACAAGTCATGTCAAGTCATTGTGGTTAATCCTATTGTTCAAGGGTCAAATTCCCCGCAGTTCCGGGGCACTAGGGTTATTAGACTCTCCTAGGGAAGTCGGCCCTAGTAGGTTATTGTCAAGTTGGGAAGTAGTGTAAATAGAGAGTGAGCCTCTCTATTTATCACACACTCACTCACACTCAGTTGTAGCGCATAGCTGAGAGAGAAGAAGTTGTTGGGGCTAGAAAGAAAGATGCTACTGCTGTTGGGAGATCATCTTACTCTTTTGGGGTTTTACTTTTGGTGATGATTCTATATCTGAGGAAGTTGCGGGGTTTTCTCCATTTATGGTTTCCCCTAGGAAAAACATTGTCTTCATTGTCTCTTGTGTTTGATTGTTGTGCTTGTTATTCTCTTAGTTAATGATCCTAATATAATGCTAGCTTAAATGATTAAAATCTAACATGGTATCAGAGCTAACTTGAGAAGAAGACACTATATAGCTGCAGAAACTAGGGCTTCCTACTTTGTGTATCTCTCTCCATATATTTTCAACAAAATAAGGTTGGATTAAGTCTCCTCCCCAGGGCGCATCTTTCTGTCGAAGCAGAATCCAATTCTGAGCTTTTTCAGTTTTGGAACTGACACTACTGCCTGAAATTAGGGCTTTCCACAAAAGTGGAATTTTTCAGTGAGCCTAGGCCTGGATTGATCTCCTCCTCAAAATTGAAGTTTTAGATCAATATCAAAGCATTTGGTTGGATAGAACTCTAGAAAAGCCAAACCCTGATATGCTCCTAAACCAACATTGCAGAAATTTAGCTCCAATTCCAGATCCAACATATTGACCTAGTAAGATCTAAATATTTTGTATTTCCATTTGAGGTTCTCAGCTAAGATGTCTCATCATACCAAGATTGATGAAAAGCTTGAGGGAGCTGATAAATTCTGAGCAAGGAAGTATAGGATCTCCCTGGTCCTGGGAAAAAATGAGTTGGACTCCTATATCAATGAGGAGGTTCCAGTTCTAGAGGGAGATGAGGCTAAGGCCTTACAAAAAAAGAATTTGGTTATGGCTAAGAGGATTATTGCTGATTCAATCAAGGATCACATCATACCACAGGTGTCCTCCCTAAAGACACCTAAACCTATGTTTGATCCCCTAACCAAACTGTTTGAAGGGAAGAACATAAATTGGAAGATGACTCTAAGAAACCAACTACAGAATGTAAAGATCCAAAATGTAGAGACCATCCACTCTTACTTTACAAGGGTATCTCATATCAAGGAACAGCTGGAAGAAGTAGATGAAGAAGTGGAGAATGCAGAGATTGCGATGACCACCTTGAATGGTCTACCTAGGGCTTGGGACTCTTTCATTCAAGGAATCTGTGTGAGAAAGAAGTCATTCAAGTTCATCAGACTATGGGAAGAATGCTCTTAAGAAGAAGCTCGGATAGCAGCTAGAGAAGAAAAGATGGGAAGTGAAGATCAAGCTCTCACAACTCATACCAGAAAAAACAAAAGGGACCATCATCACTCCAAAGGTAATATTTCACACTCTAAAAGAGATTGGTATACCATTAGATGTTACACATGTGATGAGAAAGGTCACATATCCAAATACTTCCCTAACAAAGGGAACTCAAATAAGAAGAAGGGAAACAAGAGAAGACATCATGCTCATGCTACAGAAGATGATGAACCTTCCACAAAGAGAACCAGACAAGAAAGTGATGATTCTTCAAGTGATGAATAATATGTGTTGATCTCTACTCTCATGGGAACTATCTCACATGGAAGCAATGATTGGCTCATAGACAGTGGTGCTTCCAAGCATATGATAGGATTCAAAGAATCATTTGTGAAACTATCTGAACATGAGTCACCTCACAAGGTGAAACTTGGGGATGAATACCGGTATCCAATAAAAGGTAGTGGTGAATACTCCTATAAGGTAGAGTCTGGAAAGTCTATGAAGATGAAAAATGTATTGTTTGTACAAGGACTAAATAAGAACCTCCTCTCCATATCTGCATTAGATGCAAAAGGAATGAGGGTTGCTTTTGTAGATGGCCAAGTTCTTATGTGGCCAAAGGGAAAGACTTTTGATGATGCAATAGTGATTGGGGAACAAGAAGGAGGTCTATACAAATTGAAGGGCCAACTAGAACAAGCTTTGGTTCATGACTCAGTAGAATTGAATGAAGTTTGGCATAGAAGGATTGCACATGTGCAATACAGAGCACTACCACTTGCAAGCAAAGATGTTGAAGGTATTCTAGAAATGCAGACAAAACATGATGGTGTTTGCAAAGGATGTACAAAAGGAAAGAACACAAAGAAGACATTTCCAAGTAGCGAGAGCAAGGCAGAAGGAATATTGGAAATCATCCACTCTGATGTATGCGGTCTGAGGTCATCCATTTCATTAAGCGGGTATGCATACTATGTTTCTTTCATTGATGATTTTTCTAGAAAGATATGGATATACTTCATAAAGAACAAAGATGAAGTATTCAGCATGTTCAAGGAATTCAAAGCCTTGATCAAGAACCACACAGGAAAGAAGATCAATATTTTTTTATCAGATAATGGTGTAGAATTCACTTCGAATGAATTCAAAGACTTATGCAAATATTCAGGGATTAAGAGGGAGTTAACCACTCCATATAATCCACAATAGAATGGAGTTGTAGAAAGGAAGAATAGAACGATCATGGAAGCTGCAAGGACCATACTTCATGATCAAGATATTCCCATGCATGTATGGGAAGAAGCTGCAAGAACAGTGGTGTATGCATAGAACCATACTCCACACAGAGTACTCGAGAATAAGACACCTAAAGAAGTCTTTTTCAGCAAGAAACCAGAAGTCAGCCATCTCAGAATATTTGGTTGTCCAGTGTACATACACATTCCAAAAGAGAAGAGGACAAAATTATATCTTTCAGGAAAGAAGCGTATATTTGTGGGATACTATGAAATCTTGAAGGATTATAGAATATACTTCCCAGGATTCAACAAGATCAACATCAGCAGGGATGTGACATTTTTCAAAGACTGAGCATACAACATATCCAGAAAGAGAACTACTAGAGAACCGAAAGAAACAGAAGCACGCAGAATTCATGACACAACCATGAACGAAGAAACTCAAGAAGAAGATCGAGAATTTGAAGAACCTCAAGAACCTGTAGATCCACCTCAGGAGAAGAATCCTCATAAGAGGAAACCTACTTGGGTACGGGAAGCTATCCAAGGTGCAGAAATATATGGGGCTCCAGAAGAGAATCATAGAGAAAGAAAGAGGACCAGGTACTACTCCGGGTATGTAGCATTACCATGTGATTTCATCGATAAAGAACCTTCCAATTATGAGGAAGCGGAGAATGGAAGGATGCTATGATAGAAGAGTATCAACCGATCATGAAGAATGATGTTTGGGATGTTCTCCCAAAACCAGAAGGGAAGTCAGTTGTGACTTCCAAATGGATCTACAAGATCAAGCATGCTGCAGATGGAAGCATAGAAAAATATAAAGCAAGATTTGTGGCTCATGAATTCTCCCAAAAAAAAGGAATAGATTATGAAGAAAATTTTGCACCTGTAGCCAGATACACTTCCATCGGATCAGTACTTACACTGGCTACAATGATGAAATGGAATATACACCAGATGGATGTTAAGACTGCCTTCTTGAATGGTGTAGTGGAAGAGGAAGTGTATGTGGAGCAGCCACTCGGTTTTGAGACACATGACAGGGAATCCCATGTGTGTAGATTGAAGAAATACCGATACGGCTTGAAACAGGAACCTAGGACATGGTATGGCAGAATTGACAGCATTCTATCCAGTTTGGGCTTCACTAAGAGTAAAGCAGATTCCAACCTTTACTACAAGGTTGAAGATGGAAACCCAGTGATGCTCCTACTATATGTAGATGATCTGTTTGTAACAGGTATGGATGGGTTAATTGCTGATACGAAGAGAAAGCTTGCTACCAAGTTCACAATGAAGGACTTGGGTATGATACATTAGATTCTAGGCATGGAGGTGTGCCAGAATGCAAATGGAATCTTCCTCAGACAAGGGAAGTATGCAGTAGAGATTCTGAAGAGATTTGGGATGATGGACTACAAGGCATTAACCACACCTATGGCATCAAACCTAAAGCTATTAAGTGATGTTTCATATGAGTTGGTTGATGCCATGATGTATCGTCAGATGATTGGGTCCTTGATGTATCTGATGAACAGAAAACCAGATATTTGATTTTCTATGAACACGTTGAGCCAATTCCTGACAGATCCAAGACATGTTCACTTGATTGATGCAAAGCATATTCTGAGGTACCTGAAGGGTATAGTTGATTATGGGCTCAAGTATAACGCTGATCAGAAGATTAACCTAGAGGGTTATGTTGATTTATATTGGGCAGGCAGTGCCATCGATAAGAAGAGCACTGCAGGGTGCTACTTCAATATGGGATCAGGTGCGATCTCTTGGTTTAGCAGGAAACAATCCTGTGTGGCACTGAGTATAGTTGAAGCAGAGTATGTCGCAGCTTTTTCAGCTAGTTGTGAGGTAGTATGGTTGAGGAAGCTACTGTCTAATTTATTTGATCTCCAGTTAGATGCTACTTGTATATATTGTGACAACCAGATTTGTGTGAAGTTGTCGGAGAACCTGATGTTCCATGACAAGTCAAAGAATATCGAGATCAAGTATCACTATATCAGGGATATGGTGCAGAGAGGACCAGTGAAGCTTCGGTATGTTGTGATGGATGAACAGATAGGTGATGTGTTGACTAAGCCATTGTCTAGGGTGAAGTTTTAGTACTTCAGGGAGAATCTTGGTGTTCTTCATATCGAGATTCCTCCCAAAAGGAAGTGATGTTTCTGTGCTATGCCCTTCTGACATGGTGAGAGGATTGGTTCCTTCCATTGTAAGATGTAAGTCCTGTGCCCTTCTGACATGGTGAGAGGATTGGTTCCTTCCATGGTCAGATGTAAGAGCTGTGACATTGTGAGAGGATTGGTTCCTTGCATTGTGAGATGTATGTGATTATTCCACATCTAGCATGAAAAAGGGATGGCTCTGTGAAGACACATTTAGTATGAAAAAGGACTAGCTCTGTTTGGATTCCACATCCAACATGAAAAAGGGCTGGCTCTATGAAGACACATTTTGTATGAAAAAGGACTAGCTCTATGTGGATTCCATGTCTAGTATGAAAAAGGACTAGCTCTCTGTGTGTGTTCCACATCTAGTATGAAAAAGGACTAGCTCTGTGAAGACACATCTAGTATGAAAAAGGACCAGCTCTGTGTGTGTTCCACATCTAGTATGAAAAAGGACTAGCTCTGTGAATACTCATTCAGTATGAAAAAGGACTGGCTCTATGTGTGTTCCACATCTAGTATGAAAAAGGACTAGCTCTGTAAAGACTCATCCAGTATGAAAAAGGACTGGCTCTATGTGGATGCCACATCTAGTATGAAAAAGTACTAGCTTTGTGATGATACATCCAGTATGAAAAAGGACTGGATCTGTAGATGTACATCTAACATGAAAAAGGGATGGCTTTGTAGAACTTCCTATGATGAGAATAATCAAGAGATAGCACCCATGATGATGACCCAGTGATGATCCAGATCGAGTGATGATGATCCAACATAGATGATCCAACCATGATGATCTAGATCAAGTGATGATCGAGATCAGGATGAACATGACTTGAAGATGAAGATAACTTGAATATGAATATGACTTGAAGATGAAGATGAATTGAATATGAAGATGACTTGAATATGAAGATGATGAGATGATCGAGTCAATACAGAGAAGAAGACTAGTGATGAAAATTGTGTCAAAAGAATACCTTCCTAGTTAAGAGGGAGTGTTGATGTATTTGTAACTTTGAAATGTATTCACTTATATTTCTTATGTATTGTACCCCAATGTTTATTGTGGGATGTGTCTGTAATATACTTGAGTCATGTCATTCCCCGATGTTCCTATCGAGAGGTTATATAATGTAAACAAGTCATGTCAAGTCATTGTGGGTAAGCCTCCTATTGTTCAAGGGTTAAAGTCCCCACAGTTTCTGGGCACTAGGGTTATTAGACTCTCCTAGAGAAGTCGGCCCTAGTAGGTTATTGTCAAGTCGGGAATTAGTGTAAATAGAGAGTGAGCCTCTCTATTTATCACACAATCACTCACACTCAGTTTTAGTGCATAGATGAGAGAGAAGTTGTTGAGGCTAGAAGAAAAGAGGCTACTGTTGTCGGGAGATCATCTTACTGTTTTGGGGTTTTACTTTTGGTGCTGATTCTATCTCTGAGGAAGTTGTGGGGTTTTCTCCATTTATGGTTTCCCAGAGGATAATCATTGTGTTCATTGTCTCTTGTGTTTGATTGCTATGCTCTTTATTCTTTCAGTTAAAGATCCTAATATAATGCTAGCTTAAATGATAAAAATATAACACATATTAGCAGCTTACTAAGAAAAAAAATGTGGAACAAGTTCCAGTTGAGAAAACATTTTAGAGATTGAACATTAACATGAAAATTGAACATTGTCATGGAAATACACCTAAACAAGAATAGACCGAGTTTAAAGGATTAACTAGAGTAGATCTACAACCACAAACATGAAGGGAATAGAAGAAAGAAAAATTATGAACTCCTTAATACTTGATGAGGCTCATGTAGACAATTTGGGCACCCTAAATCTCCAAGGTCTATAGAAGAAGGGTTTGTTTAGACCAATGGGTATATATTCTTATGATAGTGAATCCCAGATAAAAAACCTAGATGTATCCCAGAACGGGTAACACAAGCTTGTAGAGAAGTAGATTTTTCTCCAAAGAGGGGTTGAAAGCTAATGGAGGGGTCTGTTCAGAATCTGTAGGTTATTTATTTAGGGGATCTCCAGTCTCTCTCTACATTAAGATATAGGATTAACTAGAGTGGATCTAAAACCATAAACATGAAGGAGATAGTGGAAATTAAAAATCATAAACCCCTTAACATTTGTTACGGTCACGTTTAAACAATTTGGGGCACCAAAAATCTCAAAGGACTACAGAAGGCATCAGTTACTCCATGGATATAAGGAGGGAGGGTTTGATTACCCCAAGGACTATATATGCATGATAGTGAATCCATGATCAATTTCAAATAGATCTCAGAATGGGTAACACAAGCTTGGAGAGAAGAAGAGGAGGTTTTGATTACCCCAAGGGCTATATATGCATGATAGTGAATCCATGATCAAATTCAGATGCATCTCAGAAGGGGTAACACAATATTGGAGGGATGCATATTTTTCTCTGTAGAGGGGGTAAAAGATCACAAACAAGGATAAAGGATGCTGATTTATATCGCTCCAACAATAGAGTCTTGAGGATTTCTACCAGTCTCATCTCACGTGAGTGTAATGGGATGAAAATATAGAATATCTAAAGTTATTCTTCAGGTTCATATGAATGTACAAACAAGTAAGCAATTAAGAATTCAAGGGGATTCTGAGAGTGTCAGAGCCAATTTTTTTAAAAAAATGATAGTTTTAAATATAAATGTGAGATGTTTGGGAGCTGACCCAGACAAAAGATACATCAAGTTTCTGGAAGTTAGGAATAAAGAAATTGTTGTTTTAAAAAGAGACTTACAATAAAAACCATCAATAATTCAAATTCACTAAAACATACATAATAGTAGCTAAAAATCCACGTGAGATGCATTCAATTCTGGCAATACTGGGGCCCCACATCGACGAGGTAGAGTATTACGAACTGTCTGAACCTCAACTTCATGGCCCAACAACCAGTTTACGAAAACAAGTTATGAATTAGCATTCATTGCAAAGAACATGAATAAATAATCACTGCAATAATAGTGAAATGATACATGAATTCCAAAATGAATAAATGATTATCTTATGAAAAGAACTTAAAACAGATGAGCCAAATAATTCAAGGTCAATGAATATACTAAAACTTTAGTCAAACAATAATTCATGCCAAAATAATGTTTCAGCTAAGAGAGATGTAGCCTTCCTACCCACGAACACTAGTCTCATCTACAGAAAATGTCTTCATGGACGCTTGCATATGATCAAAGCTTGTACTCTTCCAAAAAAAGTCCAGACTAAAATTATGTAGAACATCAATGGGAACCCCCTGTGAACATGAAAATAAGTCATATTGAAAAAAATTGTTGATGTATATGTAACTTCGGAATGTATTCTTCTATGTATCTTATGTATTGTAACCTGATGTTTATTCTGGGATGTTTCTATTATGTATTTGAGTCATGTTGTCATGCCCCAATGTTCCGATCGGGAGGATTAATAATGTAAACAATTCTTGTCAAGTCATTGTGTAAGTCCCCACAGTTTTGGGGCACTTGAGTTATTATACACTAATTAAGGTGTAGGCTCGAGTAAGTAATTGTTAGTTGGGCCGACATGATTAAGTGCACTTCAAGTGAATGGAAGAATATAAATAGAGAGTGAGAGTCTCTCTGTTTATCACTTGTACAACACATCATTCACTCACTCAAGTGTGGCGCACTAGTGAAGAAGAAAATACTGTGGCTAGACAGAAGAAGAAGGCTACTGCTGTTTTTGGGAAATCTCTTACTGTTTTGGTGCTGATTTTATCTCTAAGGAAGTTGCGGGGTTTTCTGCTTTATGGTTTCCCTAAGAAAAACTCTTTGTGTCTCTTGTCTCTTGTGATGTGCTTATGTCTTATTGCTGTGCTTGTTATTCTCTCAGTGAAAAGATCCTAAGATCATAATGCTAGCTTATTTGATGAAAAACTAACATGGTATCAGAGATAACCTGAGAAGAAGACATTTTGCAGCTATAGAAGCTAGGGATTCTTACTTTTTTGGGTCTCTCTCCACAATATTTCAGCAAAAGTATGCTAGGATGACTCTCCATTGAAGGGTGCATCTTTCTGTCGAAGCGAAATTTGATTCCGAGCATTTTCAGTCTTCGATGCGGAAATTAGGGCTTTCTATAGAAGAGGAGTTTTTGAGTGAGACCTGAATACGATTGTTCGCCTCATCAAAACCCAATTTTAGAGACATGGATCAAGAAATTTGGTTGGGTGAAACTCTGGGAAAGTCAAGCCCTAGTTTGACCTTGAGCTAGAGAAACCCTAAATACTAAAACTGCTAAGTTTTGGTACAGTCACTGTATTCCAAGATTGGAGAAGTTTCAGCAGCTGAAAATTTCATGGTCCAAAGATAAACTCATGATGAATCCTGTGTCCAAAAATTAGACTCATATTCGCTGTATTCCAGGAGATATGATCTCTCCAAGTTAGGGTTCCATCCTCTTCCAGAATTCATCCCTAAACAGGACATCTGGGGAGATCTGCAATATATTTGGCTACACAGGTCCAAATGGAATTTTTGAAGATGTTCCAGAAAGGGAACGGACTTTAATTGTGGTGGTCTGAATATCAGACTCAGAAGATGAACCAGTGACACGTGGCATGCCGTACAACTTCGATGTTCTGAACAGTCCTGTAACAGGTCACCTTGGGAAGAGAATCATAAATCCAAAATGGTGAAACGAATTCTGATGATACCTATGGTTTTGGATCAGGGAAATGTGAGGTTACCTCATTACAAAATTTTAGACATATAGGAGCATAAATTTTGTAGATATCACAGAAACAGTAACAAGAATTTCTACAGAAGAAATTGGAAATCTAGGGCTTCCTGTTCCGGGAGCTTCCCTCCACTGTTTTCAGAAAAGGAGTACATTGGACAGATCCATTTGAAGATATATATATATATCTATCCAATAAAATATGAAGGATTCCAAGTTTTGAAAATTAGGGTTTCTGTGACAAACCCTAGATCAGCTAGCTCCGGAACAAGGACGGACACCTCAAATCGGTAAGATTTAATCCTTTGCTATTTCCTTTTGAGGTTCTCATTTCAATATGATATATCACATCAGCTTGGTGACAAGCTTGGGGAAGTTGAAAAATTCCAAGCCTGGAAGTATATGATCTCTCTGAAGAAAATGGATTGGACACCTACATAAGTATAGAGGTTCCAGTTTCAGAGGGAGACGAGGTTAGAAGCCTTTCACAAGAATAACTTGGTCAAGGCCAAAGAAGACATCATGCTCATGCTGTAGAGGATGATGAACCATCTAGAAAGAGAACTCATAAGAAGAATAATCTCAAGAAGAGAAGGTGGGAGCAACTGAAGATCAAGCTCTTACCATCCAAAGAATATCCCTCAAGCAATGAGGAATATGAAGAACTCAACTCTTGAAGAACTTCTTAT
>LPNX010855481.1:45579-101484 GCA_001517045.1 Pseudotsuga menziesii
ATGGGATACAAAGCAAGATTCGTAGCATGAGGCTTTTCATGAAAGGAAGGCCTAGACTACGAAGAGACATTTGCAGCCAGTAAGAGTTGAAATACATACATGATGAGATTGATGAAGATCTTAACCTTTGCTACAATGTTGAAGATGCAAGTCTATACACTAGATGGTCACATAGAATATTAGTAGCATAGGAAGCTACTTGTCACTCTGGTACAGAATGTTTTTAGTGCATAGAGCACAGAAGATAGAGGGAGTATGATACTTCACTTCAAAGGGAGTGACTACAGAATATCTAAGGTTTGACATGGTATGACAGGATGGGAAGATTACTGATGATTCTAGGCTTTACTGAGAGTAAAGAGGATTCCAACCTTTGCTTCAAGGATGAAGACAGAAGACCAGTGATGCTCCTGTTATGTAGGTATGGAGGTGTGGCAGAGTGTAGATGGAATCTTCCTTGGACAAAGGAAGTATGCAGTAGAGATCCTGAAGAGGTTCAGGATGATGGACTGCATGACCAGACCTATGGCATCGAACATGAAGCTATTAAGTGATGCTTCATTAGAGACGGTTGATGCTACGATGTATCGTCAGATGATTGGGTCATTGATGTACCTGACGAACATGAGACCAGATATTTGCTTTGCTGTGAACACCTTGAGCCAGTACCTGATAGATCCGAGAAGTGTTCACTTGACTGCTGCAAAGCATATTCTGAGGTACCTGAAGGGTACAGTTGATTATGGGATCAAGTACGATGTGAATTAGAAGATTAACCTAAAGGGTTATGTTGATTCAAATTGGGCAGGCAGTGCCATCGATAGGAAGAGTACTTTAGGATGTTGCTTCAGTATGGGATCAGGTGTGATCTCTTGGTTTAGCATGAAGCAATCCTGTGTGGCACTGAGTACAGCTGAAGCAGAGTATGTCGTAGCTTGTTCAGCTAGTTGTGAGGCAGTATGGCTATGGAAGCTACTATCTGATATATTTGATCTCCAGTTGGATGCTACTTGTATACATTGTGACAACTAGAGTTGTGTGAAGTTGTCAGAGAATCCAGTATTCCATGACAAGTCGAAGCATATCGAGATCAAGTATCACTATATCAAGGATATGGTGCAGAGAGGAGCAGTGAAGCTCCTGTATTTTGCGATGGAGGAATAGATAGCTGATGTATTGACAAAGCCATTGGCTAGGATGAAGTTTGAGTACTTCAGAGAGAGACTTGGTGTTCTTTAGATCGAGGTTCCTTCCAAGAGAAAGGGATGAGACCCATAGCCATTCTGACATGGTGAGAGGATTGGTTCCTTCCATGGTCAGATGTAAGGTCTGAACCATTCTGTCATGTTGAAAGGATTGGTTCCTTCCATGTCAGATATGAGTGCTGGCCATTCTGTCGAGTAGGACAGATCTGAGGGAAATTGCTATTCTACGAATGGAGGCACCTGGTCAGTTACCAGGATCACTCAGTGTAGGACTGAGTAGCCATTTTGATGTGATAGAGAGATGTGTTCCCACTTGATCAGATGCAAGGGCTGAACCATTATGTTCATGGCTAAAGGATTTAGTTCCTTCCATGTCAGATGTGAGTGTTAGCCATTTCGACGAGCAGGTCGGATGTAAGGGCAACTACCATTCTCTAGGAGAATGGAGGCACCTGGTAAGTTACCAGGTAGCTCAGTCGAGGACTAGGGGCCATTCTGATATGACTGCTGGGATGTGTTCTCATAGGATCATATGTGAGTGCAAGACCTTCCATCAGTGTGGTCGGATGTGTTCCCCTGGGTGGATGTAAGTGCAGAGCCTTTCTAAAGCGACTGAGGGATGTGTTCCCACATGCTCAGATGTAAGTGCTGAAATCTCTCATCACTGTGATAGGATGTGTTCCTGTCTGGATGGGAGTCTTCCATCAGTGTGGTCAGATGTGTTCCCCTGGATGGTTTTTCCCTTCTGACGAGTAGGTCAGATGTAAGTGCTAAAATCTCTCATCACTATGATAGGATGTGTTCCTGTCTGGATGGGAGTCTTCCATCAGTGTGGTTGGATGTGTTCCCCTGGATGGTTGTGCCTTTTTGACGAGTAGGTCAGATGTAAGTGCTGAGCCATTTCACAGATGATAGTAGGTGTGTCCTATCATGCTGGTGAATGTGAGTGTTGGGCCTTTCTAATGGGATTGTAGTTTACTACATGATCAGATGTGAGTGCTGGGCGTGCCTTTCTGACGAGCAGGTCAGATGTAAGTGCTGGGCGAATACCTACATGAGGGTAGGCCTACAACCAGCATGAAAAAGGGATGGCTCTGTAGAACTTCCTATGAGGAGAAGAATCATGAGATAGCACCAGTGTTGATCCAGATCGAGTGATGATCCAGATCCAGTAATGATGATCCAGCAGTGATGATCCAGATCCAGATCCAGATCGAGTGATGATCCAGATCCAATCCAGTGATGATGATCCAGATCGAGAGATGATCTAGATCCAGTGATGATGATCCAGATAGAGAGATGATCCAGATCCAAAGATGACTTGAAGACAAAGATGACTTGAAGACGAAGATGACTTGAAGATGAGGTGATCCAGCTGATACAGAGAAGAAGACTAGTGCTGAAAATTGTGTTGAAAGAATACCTTCCTAGTTAAGAGGGAGTGTTGATGTATATGTAACTTCAGAATGTATTCTTCTATGTATCTTATGTATTGTAACCCGATGTTTATTCCGGGATGTTTCTATTATGTATTTGAGTCATGTTGTCATGCCCCGATGTTCCGATCGGGAGGATTAATAATGTAAACAAGTCTTGTCAAGTCATTGTGTAAGTCCCCACAGTTTTGGGGCACTTAAGTTATTATACACTAATTAAGGTGTAGGATCGAGTAAGTAATTGTTAGTTGGGCCAACATGATTAAGTGCACTTCAAGTGAACGGAAGAATATAAATGGAGAGTGAGAGTCTCTCTATTTATCACTTGTACAACACATCATTCACTCACTCAAGTGTGGCGCACTAGTGAAGAAGGAAATAATGGGGCTAGACAGAAGAAGAAGGCTACTGCTATTTTTGGGAGATCTCTTACTGTTTTGGTGCTGATTTTATCTCTAAGGAAGTTGTGGGGTTTTCTCCTTTATGGTTTCCCCGAGAAAAACTCTTTGTGTCTCTTGTCTCTTGTGATGTGATTATGTTTTATTGCTGTGCTTGTTATTCTCTCAGTGAAAAGATCCTAAGATCATAATGCTAGCTTATTTGATGAAAAACTAACAAAAATAAGTACTATAAATGAGATCACAGAAACACTTTCTATATGTCGACCATTACAAATCACTGAGCTGCAAAAATAAACAAATCATGTCACCTGACTGGCACGCAACTCAAGTGTAACCTCCTCTTGGGTAGTCAGTTTGATCTGAAAAGTATCAAACACAAACAAAGCATTCCAATTTGAATTTTAGTTATCAACATTATGATATTAACTTTCATCAATCTCTGATTACTATTTATCCTATTAAAAAGAACTCTTTCACCCATGTCATAATTTTTAGCCTACCAAACCATGGATAGTTTATCTGAAAAAATGCAAACTATAAAAGAAGCTGAGTACATCATACCACATGTCCAACAGAATGCCAGGCAGGGTGAGATGCATCCCCAGAATAACACAAACGCAACTCATCATTAGGTAACAAACGTAGTTCATTAACCTCCTAAAAAAATATAATAGGAAGTTTAAAATCTTTGTAGTGTAACCCACCTTTTTAATCTGTCACAAATCTCGAAAAAGGTAAACTAGAAAGCAAGTTCTTTTAACATATTAAGCAAATCCAAAGAAATTATTCTCGTAACATATTTTTGGGGGCAAGCACCTTTGGGGAAACAAAGTATGCTATGTGCTTCTTATTGTGACCAATATCCCAATGAACAGTAATATTGTATTTGGTCTGGGACTCTGTCATCATCTGAAAATAGGACAAAATCACTGAACTTTAGAGACATACATACTATAACAATTGCTCCAACCAAAATAAAAATAAAAAACATTTATCATTTTTGCCAATTTAACATACAAGCATTATTTTCTCCATACTACAGTCTACAGTCCTCCTTACTGAGCACATTCAACATAGTCTCCATAGCGGGTATGTTCAACATTCATGTAGGGGTACCCATGTTATATGCTTGAGATAAAATAATATTTCCTTAGTGTAAAGACAATTCGATCTTCCCTAGCCTAAAAAATTTATTGCAACTCATCTTTGACATCAGGATCAATATTAGGACTGCTAGGCACAAAAAAATGGATTTTTTTTCTTCAATCTAAATGAGGAAAGTCAGTTTATATAAGGTCATGTATGGTTTGGATCATTGGTGATGTAATATAAGATATATTGACAGGCTCCATGCTCTCTTCTTTTGCTTCATAACTTAGAATGCTCTCTATGCCATGCACAGGGGTTCCAATAACAACCTTTCTTCCATCTGCAGTGTAACTGTCACTTGAGAAAGAGTGTTTTGCTTCTGAATGAATAAAATATCTGAGGTTGAGAATAAGATGATCCTCAAAATGATTAGTATCCCCATGGACACCCCGATAACCTTATCTGACAATGCATCTGTATAACCTGTACTCTTTAGGCCCTACATGACCAATAAGAAACCGTTCTTCTAGTGCTACATACAACATTGGCACTAATTTAATGCATATAAAGACAAACACCTAATGGAATGTTGGAAGGTTTGTTACAAAATGTGTAAAATTTGCAGGTGTCCCAGAGACAAGTTTTGTGTGCATGAGGCCAATACCAGGGACCTGCACAATCCCCAAATTAGGACCAAGTCCAAGCAACCATTTTATGGATACCTTGTTTTCCAAGCCAAACTCATACTTCTTTATTGTCCCATAATTCCACACATACACGATCGTCATGAATATGAGAACAAGAAGCATAGGTACCCAGGCCCATTCTAGAAACTTAATGAGAAAAGATGAGAAGTTAAGGGCTTCAATGGATCTGAAGAAAAGTAGAAAAAATATTGCTATCATAATACTTTTATGCCAACACATAATGATCACCAATGATGTAAGAAAGCTAGTAACCAGAAAAACTGTGATGATAGCTGAACATGCCATGACAACACCAAACATTGCAAAAACCATTACATTGAATGTCGAAAACATATCCTTTCACTCACGATAAAATTGATCCATTGGTAATCCAAAATATACATAAGATCACAGGTGTAAACAACAAAACCAAAACATACTAGATGCATTTCCCATTCATTTAGTATCTTGAAAACCAATAGTAAAAGCAAGACATAGGATCATCAAAATCCAGTTGATTTCTGGAATGTAGATCAGTCCATATATTTTGTCAGATGTGTGCACTACTTTCACTCTTAGAAAGCAACCTAGTGCCAATGTTTGGTTGATAATTGAAAATGTCCCAGTGATGATTGCTTGACTTCCAACCACTGATGCAAGCATTGAAACTCCTAGTACCGGCCACCGTATAGGCTCTGCCAAGATATTTACACAATATTATATTATTTGATTCATATTTTCAAAATAAAGGCACCTTTCTCACTAAAATGACCTAATGCAACAAAATATGAATAAACATATAATGAACACAGGCATAAGTAAATGTACCTGGAAATGATACATATAAACCAATAGCATAGTTATTGCCGAAATGAATGTCTTTTGAGAGGTAAGCAGCTTGACCCATATAATTTAGAATCAAAGCAAGATAATCTACAGAAGTGAAAGCAATCTACAATTAAATAGTCATCCATGACTTGTAAAATCATTGTTCTCATTTGTGTAGGCTGAAATGATGTTTAGAAGCTCTTGGTTATCTTGAGTTCAGGGAAATTTGGTAATAAATGATTTGGATACAAAATTAGCTCTCTTATATTATAAAATGCATATTTGATCCTAATAGTTGTGGTTCTGAGTACTAGCTTGCATAGCCACCAAAGGCACCATAGGGAGAAGCAGGACCAACCTGGCCTCCTTATACCATGGCTCCAACATTTGCACCATATGAAGCAACACCTTGACCACCCTGATTTACATATCCCCCTCCTCTACCATCAACAACACCCCTTCCACCACCATAACTATTTCCACCAGGTCCACCACCTTGACTGCCAACACCCTTATTTGATACTCCTCCATAATTACCAACCCTGCCATAACTGTCGTCATTCTCACCACCTGTTCACCTCCTACACTTGAATTGGTTGCTCCACATTTATTACATTGTGTTCTCCTAGCAAAGGTCACATTTCCACAGCTAGAAACAAATTGACAAAAACTATAAGAATTTCCTTAATATTTCAACAAAATAACCAAATGAAGTGAAAAACATCATAACCAAACTAGTCAAACACTGAAAGAGAAAATTAAAAATCGAGCATTGTTAATCACTTTTTGATCAAACTCTGATTAAATTAAACTATCAAATTTCATTATAGGTCCTACATACAACTTGGGTCCAAACAACTAGAAAGATGTAAAGGAAATGTTAGTACAACGACTCGTTCATGTGATTACACATACAACTAATATTTATCTAACATAATCTAAGTCTTTTAAGAGACATTTGTATTTTTCATCACTTCAGACAACCAGAGGCACCTACAATATCAAATGAAATTATTTCCTTGAACTCAGACATGATCAGAGTTTCCTTAGTATCAAATGATACTAATTCTAATTTCTACCAACAAACTTGTCATATCATATGAACTTACTGCTGAAAATGAAGGAGCTTCAATGCCAAGTTTGAGAAACTTAAATGAGGGGCCTCCTGCAATGCCTCAAAGTTTTTGATTTTTGCAAAGAATTATACTTTATAATTCCATCTAGACATCTTCCTATACTACCTCTGTAGGTCTCCCAATGCCATCACAAGGAATCTTTATTGAGGAAATAGCCATGCTACCGCAGGACGCTGAACTTGTTGGAAATGGACATTGCTCTTTTGGTACGAGGGTGAACTTGAATTTAGTGGAAATGAATCAAGTTGCAACTTCTCTTCTTTTAAGAAATTCAGGAGAAACAAATATAGCAGGGGAGGTTATACATGGTTTTGCCTTGAACCCAACCCATCCTAAATCTTACATTGTTCCCAATGAAGTTGGCAAGTCATTGACTAATATTTATGCACGGTTTTTAGAGGAACAAAAAGGGATGAAGGAATAATTAGGCAATTGATCTTTTGGAGTTATAGATGGATTGAATAGAACCTTTGTTGGAAATGATATATGTGGGTCCTCAGCACAGTATCTAATTATCCAAATCATATGTCTGTTTTGACAAGATACAAATATGGGGTTCACTCTAGGAATAAATTTACTGATTCCAATATGGTTTCTTCAACATCATATACTGGAACAACACAAACAGGTTTTCCACGAATATATTCCCTGAAAATGTAAATTATTAACCCATGAACAATTTAATCTATATATTTGGAAATCCTATTTTGCGGTTAATGTAAATTTTTTTGATGGTGTCAAGGAAATATTTTATACAAGTGAAGCAAGTAGAGAGTAGCATGACCAAGAGCAGTGATGGAATTCCAAACTCAAATTATGTCAAGCTTGTAGAGGCCAGACCTGAAGCCAAGTTTGGGTATAATGGATCTAGTCACCTTCTTCAAGATCTTGAAAGGTGTGTAGCTTCTAATTATAATCTACTTCAATTTTTTGAAGATGGAATAAGAAAAGATAAAAATATGCTTCAACCTTTTGAGGCTGAAAAAGGAAAAAGTTAAAAACTCTTCATTTGTAATTTTTTTGAATTTGTGTAGTCTCCTTGATATCCTCTATGCATATGTAATGATTGAAAGGAACAACACTATCCACCAACACAAATTTCTTAGTTTGGTCATGTCTTATATATGTAATACATTCATTAATCCTCATATGGATTGAGTGACTTCTCTTATATATGTATTTAACCTCCTTAACTTGATTTCATATTTCAAAAACACAACTAAAAGGATTCATGCACATCTGTTGCCAATATAAAAGTAGCAGTTCGAGAAAAAAATAGACAATGAAGACATAACAGACATAATACCTCATATTATCCTATACATGTATTTCCACAGATTTCCCAATTGTTTAAAATCTTTAGATCCAATATTTTTCCATGTACTTTTAACATCCATCGGAAGATGTGAATGAGTTAGCAAACCCAGTTGGATGTGTTGGAATACTTCTTTGGCTATCATCCAATACATTTGCACTTTTTTCCTTGAATTCTTTCCATTTCTTCAGATCCTGAGGAAGACTCATCTCAAAATCAATTCCCCGAGAATCATCATTATCTATATCTCCGGGCTTCCATTTCTCAACTAAAGGTTCCAAAACATTGACAGCATGGCACATATCATGTTGTTGATATGGTTCACATGTAGTGCAATGACCTACTAGTTCAACAATAATGCAAATACTTTCAAGAGTTTCCTGTAACTTCAACAATTTAATCTATTGCCTTCATTAATGATTCTTTGTCTAAGTTCATTCAGCAAAACCATGATGCTAAATGCATGCTCTCCTCAGTTTCATTCTCATCGAGTGCCCTCCTTCCAGTAATGACTCATGAGCTCCATTAACACAACACCAAATGGAATAAGAAAATATAAAAAGTAGCAGTTCGAGAAAAAAATAGACAATGAAGACATAACAGACATAATACCTCATATTATCCTATACATGTATTTCCACAGATTTCCCAATTGTTTAAAATCTTTAGATCCAATATTTTTCCATGTACTTTTAACATCCATCGGAAGATGTGAATGAGTTAGCAAACCCAGTTGGATGTGTTGGAAGACTTCTTTGGCTATCATCCAATACATTTGCACTTTTTTCCTTGAATTCTTTCCATTTCTTCAGATCTTGAGGAAGACTCGTCTCAAAATCAATTCCCCAAGAATCATCATTATTTATATCTCCGGGCTTCCATTTCTCAACTAAAGGTTCCAAAACATTGACAGCATGGCACATATCAGGTTGTTGATATGGTTCACATGTAGTGCAATGACCTACTAGTTCAACAATAATGCAAATACTTTCAAGAGTTTCCTGTACCTTCAACAATTTAATCGATTGCCTTCATTAATGATTCTTTGTCTAAGTTCATTCAGCAAAACCATGATGCTAAATGCATGCTCTCCTCAGTTTCATTCTCATCGAGTGCCCTCCTTCCAGTAATGACTCATGAGCTCCAGTAACACATCTGCTTTTGTGGTGATTCGTCAAGAAACTGAAACAATGCAAATTAATATTTAGCAAATATCAGAAGTCAATTTTTATCTTGATTACTGTAACATTCTATACCTATTCCCAAATCCTAAAATCAAGTATTTCCCAAGTCAATTTCTCAACTGATGATCCTTTTGTGAAAACTAAAAAACATTCTCAATTAACCAGATCTCCCAGATACCACTAAACTGAAAGAAATTCATTTCTATTTGATGTTCTAAATACACTGTAACAATGTTCTAAATGTAATCCATGTGAAATCCTCACAGATGTGCCATTCTAGTCTCTTTAAATACTCAACTAAGAATGTACACAATATCACAGACAAATGTTCTGGTGGAAAATGAAAAGTTGCCTAATCACCTGGATGATCCGGTTCTAGATATCCAAAAGTACCAGCGAATCTGGTCTCCATAGAGTATTTTCCCTCTGGTGCCAACTTCACCAATAAAAAATTTTAAACCTTTTCCTGGAAATCATATATAATAAGTATATTAGATGGTTTAAGGTCTCTATGAATAAAGCTTTTGTGGTCTAGGCCATGTAGATACTTCAATGCTCGAGCAACATCCAAAGCTACTAAGGCGTATCTTTCAGGAAATTGGTTCAAGCCCATTATTGGCCCAATCAAATATATGCCTGCTAAGTGTAGCACCCTTTGGCATGTACTCATATACCAAAATCCTTTCATTGCCTTCAATACAGTAACCCAACAAGGAAACTAGGTGTCTATGGCTAACTTTAGAAAAAACCATTATTTATGACTGAAATTCCTCCAATCCCTTATTACTTACAACTGGAGCTTCCATTCTTTTAACCGCAATTATCATGCCATCATCTAGTTTCCCGTTGTATACAGCCCCAAACCCACCTCTTCCAAGCTTATTTTCAGAGATCAAATTCCTGGTTACATGCATGAGAACTTGCACTAATAGTCATATTTACAGCTTCCATCACATGAAACTCACTAGGTCCACTGCTTGTATTTCGTGTATCACTCAAACTGTTTCCTACATCACTATTATTATTATTGGCCACTTGAATTTTCACCAGTGATTTGATCTATTTGATGGGTCTCTTTTGTTAGTGACAAGAGTGCTAGGTTCTTCAACTTGTACAGGTTAGCGTGCCTCTTTCTTGTATATGCAGAATGCAACAGGCACAAGAAAAATAATAGAATAACTACAACAGTGAATCCAACAATGGTTCCAATAGAGATTCATGAAGATTTCAGATTTTCCTTTATTCGCATCAATTGGATTTGTAGGAGAATTTGACATAGTACCATTTGCATTGGGTCCTGAACTGATCCCAATAGGTGGTACTAGGGAGACCCAATTTCTTAGTGTAGAAACATTTGGAGAGGCCACAAAAGGGCTATATCTCTTTGGAGATGGTGACAGAGGACTCCCAAAAGGTGGTGACATGGAAGGGCTCACAGGAGGAGGTGATGATGACTTGACCATTAGAGGATTCCTGAAGTAAGCACTTTGACTTGTGCAGATAATTTTGAAATAGGAGGACTCAGGTTATTATTGAAGTAGTCAAAGACTTCAATTGGGTTAGATTGGATGGAATTGTACCAGAGAGCATATTGTCACTCAGCATGATAACTTTAAGTGATGCCAAATGGACAAGTGAAGGAGATATATTTCCAGCGAGATTCCTATTGGGTAAATTTTAATAGGACACATTCACATTTCCATACCTTCACTCTAATTAAATATTTTATCCAATCTGCAAATTGCAGATTGTTCGGTAACATAAAACTTTAGAGAAATAATTTGATTGAAGGATTAACTCTAGATGTGGAAGTTTAAGAGAAAAGGATTAACTCAACATGTGGAAGTTTCATAGAAAAACGCAATACATAATACATATGATATATGATAGCATAAACATCTAGGAATCTATGCTTCACCAACCCTTGTAACTCAAAGCATCTAGAAACATCTAGGTATCTAAGCTTCGCCAATCCCTGTAGACTATGCAGCTTCACACACCCCTTTTCCTACAACCCCTTCGAAGATAGCAATGTTTCCATACTTTGTACCTCTTTTAACTAGGAAAACCTAGAAACATCAATGTTGGTACCTACACTAAGTTACCAACTCCCGTATGCTCTGCAGTTTCACACATCCCTCCATCCACAACCTCTCCAAAGATACCAATGTTTCCATACTTGGAAGCTCTTCTCACTCAGAGCACCAAGAAACATCTAGCTCTCTAATATTTCTCACCTACACCAAACCCCATATACACTTCAGTTTCACACATCCATGTTCCCACAAGCCCTTCAAAGATACCAATATTTCCATACCTGGCAGCGCTTCTAATTCAGAGCACCTAAAATTTGGAACCTACGCCAACCCTTGTATGGTCTTCACTGTTTAGTGTCACATATCCTAAGAAACATAAATGTTGTGAGATAGTAAACATACATGCATTAAAACAACAATTTTTTTTTTACCATTGAATACTTGTAGAACCCCTAAATTCTTCATCGAAACCTAGGAAAGGTAGGGAAGCATGGGATAGTTTTCCCAACAGAGCCATGAGAGATTGGGTAACTCCACCCCCTTACAAAGCCACCATTTCTTTAAACAAGCTGAACCAGATTTCTCAGTAAAGCTCCTCTCTCAATACCTTGGAAATCCCAGGAATGCATCGATACCCATCAAATCTCTTACCCATAAACAGGGTTCTTACGCTTCTCAAAACCTGTCATTGCTCATGGAAAAAAAAATTACTTACAGAATACAATGACCTGATGTTCTTGCTAAACACGTTGACCTGCTATTAACTGACATGTATGCATTGGATGTTAAGGTATGCAATGCAGTGCAAATCAATGCAAGAACGATGATGGACACCTGTAGACACCAAAGCAGACACAGTAAAAACCAATGGACAATGCCCATAAGTTTAAGAGGACACTGGGAAAAATCTCATTGGCAAGCAGCGTTCAAAATTGAACCCTTCCCAGCCCTTCCAAAGGTTCTAGCCCTTCCCAAGTGTAAACTTAAAATCGCCCTTAAAAAAATTTAAAATCTGAATTTTACCCTTCCAATTAAGAAGGGCATAATTTATTTAAAAATAAGGGCAACATTTGAAATTACCCATCTATATAAATTTCTCAAGATGTTGAAATTCCGATGCTATAAAGTTCAATTCATCATTCAAAATATTGGAAATATGATAAATTATAATTACTCACTCACTCATGGCATGCACTCAGTGCTTAGTTGTGCAAGATGGCGAGTAATCATTGATAACTATGAGTCACTAGCCATCGAGATGTGACTCTAACTCCCGAGTCACTTGGGGCTGAAATCTAAAGTGTAACAATGCGTCAACAACTACGGCTATAAAAAGAAAAACTACTAGTCTACTACTAGGCTCGAAAGGAGTTCAAAACTTTGTGCCTACTACCTATGTCAACCTCGCTACCAATGTCCACACTTTTTTCGTCAAAATGAAATTCAAAAGGCCAGTTTGACAAGTCCTCCTCTACAAGACATCATTTGTTGCATGAATATCATGGACTTGCAACAACTATAAACAACAGTGGATGTCATTCAAATACAAATAATGACATGTAGCTCTAGGATCACAAACTGTGCAAAGGTCGATTTATGCATTGCTATAGAGAGGTGCCATTTATCACATGATAT
The DNA here is from genome assembly GCA_001517045.1 of Pseudotsuga menziesii. Classification (NCBI taxonomy): domain Eukaryota; kingdom Viridiplantae; phylum Streptophyta; class Pinopsida; order Pinales; family Pinaceae; genus Pseudotsuga; species Pseudotsuga menziesii. The sequence continues at coordinate 58,531 of LPNX010855481.1, forward strand.
GGAGAAACAATGGTTATTAATTAAATAAAAAAAACAATTGTGGCTCGAGAATAATATTCAATTTGATGGGTGGCATGATTGTGATGTAATATCCCTCCATCCTTCCAAACATTTGTGGTTTCTCACAACATTTGTCCTTAGCACCACCAAAATACATATAAAAATTACTTGTCTTAACATTCTCTTCTCTTTAAATCCTCAGACCTAATTGCATAGTCATAAATAAGGATTATTATGCATGCACATCCTCACCTTATAATACGAATTGGGTCAAGGCGCAAAGACAACCATAAAGTATTAAATGTGTCAAGATGCAAAGAGTAAGAGACAATTCTAAGTATTATATTAAATTTACCATATAAGTCTTTAATTAAAACTATCAACTGATATTTGACACGTTGAATTGTTGTGATCTTCTTATCACTCCTTACCAATGTGATTGCAAGGCATTTTTTGAAGGTGAAGTCCATACTTTTAGGGCTTCTTCCTCATTATCATTCCTTTTGGTAAGACAATAAAGAGGGTAGTGGCCTGCATCAGGATGGAAAACGGTTTTGACATAGAGGTTATACACATTAATTGTTTACATTAAATAATGACATAGAGGTTATACACTTTAATTGTTTACATTAAATAACTTAAATTCCTACCCGTGACTATCGATTCATTGAATCAAGGACTGGTACAAAACACAACAAATTTTAGAGCCCCGAGCCTTCAATTACTCACACCTATAACTTTCTCAAATATAGCCATTAATAAACTTATTTTGGTATTTTGGTTCAATTTAGAAGGTGTATTATTGAGACTCAAACATGCAGTGAGTTGCAAGGATTCAATTGACTTAGAATTGATTCCATTTCACCTCCATCCCATACATGTATTCTTTCATGACAAGTGTTGAACAAAAAAATTCTAAATAGAGGGTTATGGTCAGGAGTTTTTAATTAAGGTGATGATAGGTGTCCAGGATTTACTCAGTTTCCACCCATCATCCCTATTGATGTTTTTAGGGTGCTTCTCGATCTCGATGGCTTCTATGATGTGTCGTTTCATGTAATGATCAATCCTAGCAATGACCTTTCCGTCTTCAATGCAGATGTGGTGTTTGGAAGTAACATAGTGCTCAGCGAGTGCATATTTTTTAGTGCATTCATGGATAATGTCGACACGGTGCTCTTTAAGTCTTAGTTGGATTGGGTGACCTATTTTACCAATATAAACCTTTCCACAGGACACGACAAAAGTGGATGCCAAAAAAGACGTAAACATGGATGCAAAATTGGATGCAAAGGTGAGTGCAAAAGTGGATGAAAAAAAGGATGAAAAAGTGGATGCTAAAGTGGGTGAAACAAAACTAGATTGAAAACTAGACACAAAACATGATGTAAACTTTGATGTAAAACTTGGCGCACAATGCGATACAAAAAAAGAAGCAGAAGTGGATGCAAAAGAGGATGTAAAAAAGGATGCAAAAGTGGATGAAAAGATGGGTGTACAAGTGGAGGAAAACATGGACGTAAAAGGGGGCACAACAAGAGTAGATGTAGAAACTAGGTGCAAAACTGGGCGCGAAACCTGGCGCAAAACTTGATGCAAAACCTGGTGCATAACAAGGTGAAAAACCTGATGCAAATTACGCCATATTTTGCACCATATTTAGAAAAAAGATGCAAAAAAATTCCTAAAATAGCACCAACCTGTGAAATTGCGCCATTTTGTCCAAAAACATGAAGAAAAATACATTAAAATATGGTCTAGATGCAAAAAAGGAAGCAAAAAGAGACTCTAACCACAAGGTGTTACAGAGAGAAATTCCTATGGCTTGGGGTACCACAACAGACAGCTTGACTCCACAAATCAATCCTTTCCAATATGCAATAGAAATTAAATATCTAACACTAAAGGATCAAACCTCGTACCTTATTCCGGATGGTTGAAGTAGATCCCCGTTGAGCTCTCCAACTCCAACTTGAATTAATTAATCACGTCCTCAATAACAAGTAAACAATACAAGCATACTATATATATTGGTGTTAGATATATTCTAGCATATATAATCAACAATGTATAAGCATTCGAAATCATCCCATGGATAAAATATTCATTCAAACACACATTATTGGACAGGAAAAGATATTTCTATTAATATAAAATCAGAGATTACAATGAATACAACCTCTATTGGCACGTCTGTGAATCAGAGAAATTGAATCCCCCACTTGGGCCTCCACCACCTCAATCCTCCATCTCTCGATAGCAAACTCACAAGCAAAAGGAAAGCTTGAGAAGAACACAAAAGTGCTCCAAGGGACAAAGGGATGCAGACTCAAGCATAAGTTTCGGCAACAATGGACTATAGTTTCTTTGCTCTCAATTCTCTCTTATGCCTTCAATGTACCAAAGAGTTCCTTATATATCTTTTCAAAGGGGTAATGAAAGGTCAAATCTGAGCGATCTCACGGCATATGGAAGGCCAGGAGTCAAGTGAGTCGAATCCATGTCAAGGAAAACTCCAAAAGGATTTGGATTTTGTACACATCCCGATGTACGCGGTTTTAGTGGTCAAACCTGCGTATATACATGATTAAGGGTTTAAAAGTCACGTATATGGATTTACACATTTTTTTAGGGATGGTCTGGGAAACATCAAAGGACAAAAAATCATCCAAGGGGTCCAAGGAGTCTGCAGAGGGACAGGGGAAAGGCCATACAAGTGTGAGTCACCTGGAGTGGTAAAATAAGCTATAATAGATGCCCCCTAATGTGTGAGGTCATAGGGGTCATACGATGGCCGAAATACATTATAAGTCTATCCCAGAAGTGGAGTGATGAAGGATTCCAAATGGAAGACTAGCCACCCAATCAGCATAGTACACTGATACAACTCTGCACATACATATAGCAGTCCCGGATACATAAGAGTACAATGGCCATGAATAGGAATGATACAAGATATCACATAAGTGGTCATCGCCATGTACAATATACATGGATCAGAATCTCCATGATGAAGATATACCAAGGATCAACATATCCATAATGGCTAAAGATATACAATGGATTAAGATCTCCATAATAGCTGGAAATGTCTTACATATATTGGAATCAAGTCACAAGAGCTGAAATCTCATGAAGACTGGCATGATCAAGTAGGTAGCACATAAGAGATGCCACCAATCTGGAAGGTCTTGTACACAAACCGCTACGAGTACATGTCCTACTATGCGAATAGAGGTGTCGAGGTCGAACATAGTAGTCCATCGTTTGATTACTGGTCATTAATGTATACCGTTAACAGACGCGAGATCACCCACTGATAATGAAAATGGGAGTCAAGGTACTAGAGTGCAAACTAACAAGTGTGAATAAATGTGTTGAGGTCAAACACTTGAGAGGATCCGTCGATTAGGGGGCATTGATGTATTCCCAAAGACTGTCGATGGCGATAGAACCTGCCACTGCTAACTGCAAGTCTCAAGGGACTCAAAATGACTCTAGATTTCAATCCTAGAATAAATGATCTGAAGTCGATGGGATGAAATCAGTTGGAAGGAGGGCATTAAGGCATCCCCCATCATCCAACACGAGGTACTCAGCAAAGCTGTATGATGTGGAAGGACTCGATCATAAGGTACATGAACCAGTAACTGTACTAGGAATGGCCAACATGTAAAGTCAAGATAACTGAGGAATGGCCGACTCAGGTTTCAACTTCCTTCGAACAAGAGAATAACGACATATGGTGACTGAATCAAGGCAGGTTAGACTTGATATACAAATTGGGACATCTCTGTGACATAGGAGACATCGACAAAGGCTCCATAGGGACTGGAAGCTTAACCTGTCGATGGAGATAAACTCAGATAAACGAGTACAACTCCTAAAGTCAAACTATAAACCCAACCAATCAATGTGATATACAGTCCTCTGTTCGAAGGCGAAACGACTCGAAAGCTACCAAAGATAACATATTTCCTTGTTCGGCTTTTTGGTTTTTTTATTTTTTTTGGAATTTTTCAAATATTTAAAAAGCTTGAAAAAGAATAAAACTGTTTTATAGTTACAGACTAGGAGGATATGAGTGTCATAGGGGAAAACAAACTAGTTCCAAGCGATGGAACATACCTATGCTCAATGAAAGGATACATGTGTAGGATAGCGACACTTGGGGGAAAATCCCCTCCTGGTAAAAAGGGAATCAAGCTAGAAAGGATATAAAAAATGGCTCTGCATGGCTAGACATGAGACAATCTCGGGCTATATGGCTGAAACGCAATGTGAGGGAAGCCGGCATAAATCTCAATAAGGTAGGCAAAGCTCATGATAATGCAATTACAACTTAACATATGGGAGTCCTGAGGGAAATAGTCCAACAAAAGATCAAGAGGAGTATGAGGCTCTTGTGAAATGTCATGGCAATACTATACAACGGACTCCTACACCCTAAAGGACAAAACACCAGCATGGGCACAAAATGCAAATAAGGCGCTAACTAGGGTACCCATGTAAGGTCAAGATCTACCACTCATATCATGCCACTTCTAAAATAGTAAGATGGTTCCGTGACACTATCAAGTGGGTTTGTACCTAAGGCTATGATGAAACGGTCATAAGGTCATGCAAAATGCAAACGGTGGTGAAACCTAACCTATATGCCAGTTTAGACATGATACCTGAGATTGGCATGAACGGGTCAATCCAACGGCTGAAACGACACTCAAAGAGGTCTCCTACATCAAGAATTAGGTCAAAAACGGTCCAAAATGATTAGAAATAGTCCAAACTATAGGAAAGGGGGTACAAATTTTCAAAAATTTGAAAAATTTCTATAAATAGTAGAAAATTCAAAACATTATAAAACATTTAAAATTTTTACCCAATTGAGGTCAGATTTTCAACAAAAAATTCTAGGAGATCCAGCTGGTAGAATCCACTACCGTTTCTTCCAGGTACTTACCCATGCTCTTATCTTCCATTTCAATGCAATTTTTATCAAATTCCATGGTCATTTGAGGTTTCTAAGCCATTCTAAAAAAGGCACTGCGGCCCACACGGAAATCGAGGGTTTTTCTGTGTATAGGGAAAATGCCCCCAAACCTGCATACATACATGATTGTTTGGAAAACAGTCGCATATGCGGCCGTGCATGAGATTTTCTAAGTAATCTAATGGGTAAATTGACAATTTTTTGTGCAGGATGGTCCTAGAATGGAGAGAGCGTGAACATGGTGATGTAGAGGAGGCAGTAAGGGTCGATCTAATGGCTCAACAAGAACTATGTGCATGTGGAATCTACAAGTTTTGGTGTCTTGGTGGCTTGAGGGCCAAACCAAGACTATTGCAGATGCTGGTGGATTATTGGGATCCAGACTTTGAGTCCTTCCATATAGATGGTATGTCCCTCACTATAGAGGTGGAGGACATATACTTTATTATTGGACTTTCCTGATAGGGGGAAGTAGTGAACCTTCGTTCTCGCGGTGGGCCTGGAGGTGGCTTGACTATCGATGAGTACATTGTGGTGTACTACTATCCAGACATAGAGAAGGTGGGAATTCAGGTCCCAACCAACTCTATACAGGTGCTGGGCCTAAAGGCCATTCTATTGACACTGGGTAGGATAGCAGGTTTGGATTCACCCCACCAGACCTCGTGGCCTTTGATGTTCTATGCAGTGGAGTGCATGAGACCCACGGTTTATGACTGGAGCACTACACTACTGAGCAACATGAAACATCAACTCAGTGAGTGTAAGGTGGGTAGAGTGCGGAACTTCAGGTTCAACAGCATATTGAGCACATTTTTCTTCGAGCTTGTTCCAGGATTGAGCCCTAGAGTTGATGTTCCTCTTCACGGAGTTCGAGATCTAGCACAACGGCATTGGGCAGATGCGATGCACAGACTGGGGGGAGGTAGGGTGTCCAACCCCTATCCAGCTGATTTCTTTCCATGGTGGTGATGACAGATAGTTGCCATCGATGACTACCCCTATGCGGGGATAGATTTTCGGGGGGATCCGGACATGCCACTACCACCAGGATTGGCATATGGTGATATAGGTAATGAATCTCAACCCTCTCTTTAAATTTTTGAGTTATTTAATTTTTTTGTGTTTTCAGATTATATGGAATCAAATACATATTTTTGGGTGACAATACATAGTGACATCTACCATTTGCATGCAGATGTGGGACCACGGTGGCCTGAAGGCTTCCCTCATCACAGATGAAGGGGAAGAGGAGATGATATCATGGGTGTGGATGCAGAGTGGATGCTCCAGAGCATTCATACCAACTTTGTTAGGCTGACACATAGAGTTCCCATGGCGCAAGTCAAGGACTTGCCTGAGGCTATGCAGTGCCTGGTGGTGGGTGTGCCAAGAGCATGGGTGTGATTATTCCAATGGCTAGCTAGAGCCGTAGTGACCTTCCATGCTCACAACCCCCCTCCTCCTCCACAAGCCTAGAGACCTGGGACTGACACATTTTTTATTACCATGTATTATATTTTGGTGGCTCGAGAGCCCCATTTTTGTATCATGACACTATGTATTATCACATTTTGGATGTTATAACTTTTTATGGTGATCGGTTTATTTATTTACATGTGTAAAATTTGTGTTTATGATGAATTTATTGTGTATGAAACAAATGGCAATCTAACATGTAATTAGCATATGAGTCAGCAACTTGATTATTAATTCTTGGAATATGTATGTATGTTATATTGTCAAATTTCCATTCTAATAATCTCACACATAAGAATCTTCTTAATAATGTCGGATCTCTAACATGGTACAAACCATTAAGCTGTGACACTACCAACTCCGAATCAAGACGTACCTCAAGAGAAAGAATGCCATGTGAAATGGCATCCCGTAAAAGATCAATAACGACACTATATTCAACAACATTGTTTGAACATGGCCATAGACATACGCCTCCTGAAGACAGTACCTGACCCATAGGAGTATAAATCACCCAAGAAACAGAGGCTGAGTGTTGAGTGTGATAGCTTGCACCATCCACGAATCCTACGTGGGTGGAAGATTCCATTGACATTTGCCAAAAGAAATGGAAACTAATCACAAACCTGATCACGATAAGAAAAATACCTAACTATGAAAAACTGTACAATAATATACAATAACCATCCTTGGCTGAAAATCATGCATAGTACTTCTTGAGATAGAGCCCATTTCTAGGCTCTGCCAAGGCCATTCGCTCATAATCCACTAACTCATAAGCGCCCTTCTCTAACACACATTTGACGATGTAAGGACCACGCCACATGGGTTTAAACTTTCCTGTCCCCAAGGGTTCTTTCGGTTGATCCCACAAAAGAACCAAGTCTCCCTCACTAAACCTCCTTGGATGGAAAGACTTATCATACTAGACCTTTACGTGATGTTTATTTACTTCTAGAGCCACCAGGGCATCTCGACGCTGCTCATCAGGTTGCTTAAGGTGGACCAAACGCTCCTCCAATGGTGAAGTCTTTGGTAAGAGTTCTACAGCTAGATTCAAGGAAGGAATCTTGCATTCAACCAGAAATATCGACTCCACTCCATGTACAAGTTGATATGGAGAAAAACCCATGGAAGTCTTAACAGCAGTTCTATATTCCCACAAAGCAGGATATAACATAATGTGCCAATTATTCTTGCTCTATGCGATGGTTCGTTGGAGAATGGATTTGAGTGATTTATTCACTGCTTCTACTTGTCCATTTGCTTGAGGGTAGTAAGAGGAGGAATGCTCTTGTTTGTACCATAACTTGGATGCCCCAACTCTTCCATCATACAATTCTAAAAGTGTGAGCCATGGTCAGTGATAAGCTCTTTCGGGATCCCGAACCGAGTAATAATCTGGTTGAACACGAAGTGCGCGGCTATATCACCATCATATTTAACTGTAGGCATAGCCTTAGCCCATTTCGTGAAGTAATCAACATCCACTATCATATGATGATGCCCCCCACCTGAAGCTGGGTTGCAATCCATAAAATCAAGCCCCCACTTAGTGAAGGGACTGGCGGTGATGATGGGATGTAATGGGGTAGGTTTTGAGCGCATATTACGTGCAAACACCTGGAAAGGGTGGCACCTCTTGACCGCATCAACACAATATTTAAAGATCGACGGCTAGAAATAACCCGCTCTTAAGATTTTTTGGGCTGTATAAATCCCAGATAAATGACCACCACACGCCCATCCATGGAAATCATTCAGCACTACATCAATCTCTTCATGAGTTAAACAATGTCGTAAAATGGAATCTACCCCATGGCGATATAAAGTGTTATCCACTATGAGGTAATTCTTAGACACGTGATGTAATCGTCGTCATTCATCCTGTGAGAGGTGAGTAGGGACCTTCAATGTTTGTAAATATATAATGATATCCCCATACCATGGGTCTAAAGTTGAGATTAAGAAGATGAGCTCATTAACAAACGTATCTTCACAAACCAACTCCTCGGCCTCACTTGGGAAATTCGATATAAGCTCTGCAAAAATTAACGACTTCTTCGACTTTTCCAAAACAAAATTGAGATCGAATTCTTGTAGGATGACAATCCATTTATTATATTTTCCCCCAATCATCCTTTGAGTGAGGACAAATTGAAACGAATTGACATGGGCTACAACCAAGGTATGGCGAAGGAGAATATAATTTCTCAACCGTTGAATCACATGTACAGTTGCTAAAGCAAGCTTCCCAACATGAGAATAATGAATCTCCGCATCAATAAGGTTCTGGATCAGATAATATATGACATGCTCTTGGAGCTCCTCATCCTCTTGAACCAAAACCATCCCAGTCGTCTCCATGGATGTGACCACATAAAGTAGAAAATCACGGCTATAGTCTAGGGGACTAATCACTAAGGCAGATGCTAGGTATTTCTTGAGTGCATCAAAGGACTCCTGGGCTCGCTCATTCCAACAAAAGGTGGTGTCCTTCTTCAAAAGACGCATGAAGCCTCTAGTCAAATTGGCAAAATTGACAACAAATCTCCGTAAGAAGTTTTCCATGCCTTGAAAACATTGAAGATGATGAATATTTTTTGGGGGAGACAACTGAAGTATTGCCTCAACCTTCAACGGGTCGACTCTTATACCCTCTTTAGAAATGATGAATCTTAATAAGCCTCTTGACTTCACACAAAAGATGCACTTATGAGGATTTAACCTAACCAAATAATGGCAGCATCTTTCGAATACCAATCTCAAGTGATAGGAATGACGCATTCTCATACGAGAATGAGCAGCAAGGTCATCCAAAAACTCTTCAATAATTGACTTGAGATCGTGGAAGATCAAGGTCATTGTCCGTTGAAAAGTAGCTCTGGCGTTCTTAAGGCCAAAAGGCATTTTTTGATATGCAAACATTCCCCATGGACAAATAAATGCAGTCTTATGTTGGTCCTAAGGTTTAATTTGTATTTGATTATATCTGGAAAAGCCGTCCATAAAGGAAAAAACCTTGCTACCCACACACTCATCCAAAATCTGATCAATAAATGGTGTGGGGAAATTGTCCTTAGGACAGGAACGATTCAAATCATGGAAATCAGTACATATGCAGATCGTTCCCTGCTTCTTGTCAACCAGAATGGGGTTTGAAACCCACTCCATCAAGGGAATGGGATAGATAAAACCGGCTTTCAATAGTTTCTGTATCTCTGCCTTAATTGCGGTTTCTTTCCTAGGATTCACTGCACACAAGCGTTGTCGAAGAGGCTTAGTGTTGGGATAAGTCTTAATCTTGTGTTTGAAAATATGAGGGTCGATTCCTGGCATTTCATCATAATACCAAGAAAATATATCATGAAATTATTTAAACAGCTTGGTGTATTCTAGAATCTCAACATGGGAACATTCTGCCCTAATATAGACATTCTCTATCTGGCTAGGATCACGAGAGATATTGATAGGAATCGTGGAAGATATGTTTTCCATGTTTCCATCAGCTGTCAGATCAACAGAGCTTAATGGAACCATAGGACTACCAACTCTCTCACTAAGAACCGCCCTAAATTCCTCACGCTCCAAGCGGTCAATCTCGGGAAGAAAATAAGATCTACGATGGAGTTCCTCCCATGTTGGCTCAACTCCCGACATGGCCTTAATAATCGCTTCATCTAAAGGGAAAATAGTATCAAGGAAGTCGTGTGTGTGAGAAGACTGCACTGCCCATGCCGGCAGCACATAAGGGTCCTCCTCCTCCATCCACGAAGAGGAAGGACTGGTCTCTGCAACACACTCAAGATTAGCTTGATAAGCTACCATAGTCGCAGGAAATGACACATCTATCACGATGGGCCCACTCGAAGTGCTCAGTGTAGGAAGAATCCAAGGATCTTCCATATGACTCATGTGAAAAGACATCGATCTCATAGATGTCAAAGCCTCACCGGAACTAGACCCTATCATAAGGATAGGTGCAGGGAAACTAAAAATTCCCATGAGGGATGGATACATGCCATCGCCCACACTCCCAGTTGATGGTTGAGAGTGCTATACAATCGGGATCGAAGATCTCGAGGATGCGGTAACAGATGAATTCTTGAATGTCGTTTGATCAATCATGACTATCTTCCCGTTAAATGGAAAGCATGCAATGTGAAATAGGGAAGAAGCTATGGCTTGCATACTATACATCCAATTCCTACCTAGCAAGAGATTGTAGTCAAGGGGCGCATCAACCACCTCGACCTCTATCGCAACGGTATTCCCTCCCAAATGGAATTTAAGGGAAGGAAGGATCCCGTGTGGCCTAAACAATCTCCCATCAAACGCAGTTAACATGGTCGCTGATTTAGATAGCTCAGGGGAACCTAAACCCTTCCAACATGATAAAGACATCACAGAAGCAGCAGTGCTTCGTCAATCACAGTGCGTTTGACGGTCATGTTAAGACATTCTACGTGAATCAAGAGAGACACATAGTAAGGCAAGGGAGGTTGAAGTCCTGCGGTTTCAAATTTAATCATGAAGGAAGAATTATCATCATTCACACCCAGGGTAGAAAGAAAATCCTTCCTTTACGAAGGACAATTCTGAAGCACTTCCAATGCAGACATCGCACAAGGAGTGTGGCCCAAATTCTCAATAACTGAATAGTTCTGGGAAGCTCTGGCATTAGTATTGTGCCTCGAATGCTTAAGGACTCCCTTAGGAATGTGAGGTGTAGCTTAAAGTTTATCCACAGGTTTCTCAATACACAAAGGAGACCCTGGTGGATCAGGTTCCTTTCCTGGGATGGGTTGTGATGAAAAATAGTCCTTTGCACAGGTCACAACTTTTGCAGCACGTACCATGTTAATGCAACCATGACCACTACCCTCCGGTGGATCTTGATCACCACCAGACTGATCATGGGTCCTCAAGTTCATATTTTGATTGTGAGGTAAAGGGTTTGTCAGTAGAGCTGGGCCCTGTGCCAAGAACCTCGAGGCTTCATCGATACGAGGGCACAAGTAAGTGAGGTGATCGTCCTTACACAACTTGCAAGGGAACTTAACCTTACATTTAGCTTGCTTGTCCCCCCCAGCATTACAACCATTCTTTCCATTATTATTAGCATTTTCATTCCTATTCCCAGCCTTCTGATTATTCTTACCCTTTTTTTTTTCTGTCTGGGCTACTGGTTACCCTTCTGGTCCGACGATTGTACTGAAAGCACACTCACTGTTTGTGTGGGTTGAGGTGAAGCTATGGCTTGTCCCGAAGCATATTGGTTAAGTGACAATTGAATAACTTGTTTTGCAACCGAATCCATAGGTTTAGCACTCGCACAACCCACAATTCCATCGGCATGTGGTCTAGGTTTAACTTTGGGGTCAAAACTAGAACGTGGAGCATTGGGAATGATCTCATATAACAAATCAGAATGAGCATAAATCAAGTCCAATTCCTGAGCCCTAAAAATCGCTTGTTCCTCATTCTGCACTCTGAATGTAGAAACATCCTTCACTATATACGGTAATAACGACTTAAGGAACCATTCGAGGAGGAATTCCGGCGGTATAAAGGCTTTAATTAACCTCTTCCGTCTATGCCACTCTTGGATATGGTCCGAGATATGTGTGGCTTTATCCTACCAAAATGTCAATAGGAGTTTAGTACCAACGTCATAACGTACTGGTAGCTGGAAGTGGTTAATAAAAGTCATCGCTAGGTCATCAAACAAAGAGAATGCTCCCCTAGGTAGCTCTATATACCATTTCGTGGTTGGCCCTGTAAGGGTGCATTGAAATAGTCTCAAACGGATTGAGTCCTAATTTAAGGAATTTGAAGAGCACCATAGGTGAAAGGTAGTAACGTGTTCACTCAGATCCTCTCCCGGTTTTCCCTCGAACTTGGGTATGTCTGAGGGAATCTTAGTAGGGACAGCCGGCCAAGCCAGGTCATGAGCTATAGGATCTTTCGTCAATATCGACAAGTCAGGAAGATTCAGTATTGTGAGGAAAGGGAGCCTAGGATGATGAGGTCGATGGGCCGCTCCCTAATAGTTCTGATTCACATTGGTCTGATTACAACTATGGCCTTGGCCATAGTTCCCTCCTCCCGTTTGACCCATATAGGGTGGCATGGAAGCACCATAATGTGGTGGACCCTGACTATTCGGAGCTACAAAGCCGTAATTTGGAGAGTAAGAAGGTTGTTGACACCTACCCCCATAAGGTGAAGAACCCTATCCATATTGTGTCCCATATTAAGGTCCATAAGTCATCACATGCGATGTCCTATGAGACACTCCGTAGGTAGGAATATACGCTCCAAAATTAGGAATGTACATACCAGAAGTAAGAATATATGCTCCAGAAGTAGTAACATGACCTCTTGAAGTATGCACATAACCTCCCAAAGCAACGGGCGGTATGTAAACTTGAGACAAAACTGGTTTAGTAACCACAGTACAGACATAACTCATAGCAACGTTTCGTCCCGAAGGACCACATGAATGAGGTGGAGAGTGAACATTCGAAGAACTAGGGACAAAGGATGAAGGGATCTGTGTAATTAAGTATGTACTATTCCCTATAGTCACTCATCTTGGATCTGGTATCCTAATAGGATCACTAACCCTAGACCTAGGAGGAACATGTGATGTAGCCTCCACCACTGGGATGGAAGGTGCAATGTGACTAGTTCTTGCAAACCTCTTCGCATGGTAAGGAATGAGAGTGCCCCCAGGCATAGTGCTAGGTTCGAACTCAGATTCGACATGAAATGCCAAATCATGTGTGGGAAAACCATACATACCATAACTACCATAACTCATGCTCACTGGTTCAAAATGAGTCTCATCATTATCTGACATTCCATATCGGCGATGCGTCAATGGGGAATCAACCCTAGAGTAAGTAGGTCTATCATGAAAAGTTCCTATCTCAAAAATCACAGGACCTAACATAGTCAAGTGAGGTGAAGGATCATAGTTAGGAGTAAACTCCCCATCTTCCACATGAATGGGAGAAGGTGGTTCAAGAATACCTTCAACGTGGTCTCCCATTGTGTGTGAATCAATGTGTGAAGTAGTCCGCCTGGACTGTCTATTTCTCTCTCCCAAAGGAGGAGGAGACATAGAAAGTGGAAGTCCTGCTAAATGACGAGAATGACAAGGAACCGCACCTGAATCCACAATGACTCAAAAAATATAAAAGACTCTCTATCTACATAAACCCTAGGCAAGCTAACGTGCATAGAGCAATCACCAATAAAATCTAAAGCCAAATGCAAGCAATAAAGGGTAGGATAAGTGAGCTCCTGAATGAAGCAGGTATGTCTCACCTAGGAGAGGCTTGAGACTCCCATACACAACAAGCAGAGGTACGTAACCAATTATTGTGGCCCTCAGCTTCAACATGTAAAGAGACTATGCTGTCCGACCCCAACTTGGCTGGGACACCTATAGAATAACCCATGCAAAGTACCCCCTTGATATCCTAGGTAAGGCCACTAAGGTCACCTCAATATAATCAATGCTCAGGAGGATAGTCGCAGGTGGTATTGACCGTATGGGTAGGGTATCAAATCCTGAAACTCTTGAAAGAGCCCCCAAATACGAATACAATCCTACAAATATCTCCGGTGCTACTCAGTGATGAGTAGGGGTCATCCCAATCAATAACCGCTCACACTGCCTTGTGCTTAACTCCCTTTTGGGAGGAGGATCCTGAGAAACACTAGTTATACCAAGGATTTCACACACTCACTTGGACAGACACATACATGTTGTTGTTTAGTGGTCTTGGAGAATTTACTCACAATGAACTATTCCAAGACCCTAAAACCTAAGCTTGTTGGTGAACCTTATCAAATAAAATAACGGTAGTTCATTTTAATTAAGCGTTGATTTTAATTGGCTTTATTACTCAAAAGAGGGATATGGCCGTGGAACTAATGGTGTTATGACACAACATGAAGTAAAACGCACACCTAGCAATCAATGCAAATGCATTGTGTCCATGAAAACAGGGTATGCTACTACATGAAATGCATAATTGTCTTCAAATGATATATGCAAGTTTTCCTATATGAAGTCCTGACTAATATTCCAAAGCAAATCTAGTGCAAGTACTATGCAAAATGCAAAATGCAATGCATGATGATAAGCAAATATTTTTGGTTTTTTTGAAATAAAATGAGATATAAAAAGCAAAAGAATGATTCTACAACCCCTAGACTCTACAAGAACACTCAAGCAGCACTCAAGCAAAGCACTAAGGTAAAATAAATCTAATGCACTAATCTCAAAACAAAAAATAAAAAATGCAAGACAAGAACATTCTTAAAAAAATAAATTTACCCTAAACAAAATGTCTCTGGTCAGAAACAGAGGTGTATACAGACTCTGGCAGTATCAAAGGAGACTTAGCAAACATCAAACTTCACCCAACAACCATTTAACTTCCTCTAAAAGGAAAAACTAAGGGCATACGTGACTGTTCGCAGTAAACCTGCGTGTTTACACGGAAATAGCAGAGAAATCAGTGTGTATACGTGTTTGTGAGCTCAAAACTTGCATACAGGAAGAAATGTGCATAAAATCAAGGAAAATAGACAAGCTGAGACAAACTTCACACCAATCAGACACTACCAGGCAAACATGCCCCCAGACCCAACACAGAAACAAGAGAGAAAGAGCAATTCAAAGTCATTGAATGCCTATAGAAAACCCCAAAAGGACAACTACTAGGAAGTCCCTAGTGGAGTCGCCAATTTTGTTATGAAGAGAAATTCCTATGGCTTGGGGTACCACAACAAATAGCTTGACTCTAGAAATCAATCCTTTCCAATATGCAATAGAAATTAAATATCTAACACTAAAGAATCAGACCTTGTACCTTATTTCAGACAGTTGAAGTAGATCCCCATTGAGCTTTCCAACTTCAGCTTGAATTGATTAATCACGTCCTCAAAAACAAGTAAACAATACAAACATACTATATATATTGGTTTTAGATCTATTCTAGCATATATAATCAACAATGTATAAGCATTCGAAATCATCCCATGGATAAAATATTCATTCAAACACACATTATTGGATAAGAAAAGATATTTCTATTAATATAAAATCAAATATTACAATGAATACAACCTCTGTTAGCACATCTGTGAATCGAAGAAACTGAATCCCCCACTTGGGCCTCCACCACCTCAATCCTCCATCTCTCGACAGTAAGCTCACAAGAAAAAGGCAAGCTTGGGAAGAACACAAAAGTGCTCTAAGGGACAAAGGAATGTGTTATAGCTGATTTCACCACTCCAGGTGAATCACACTTTGTATGGCCTTCCCCTGTCCCACTGCAGACTCCTTAGATCCCTTGGACCATTTTTGTCCTTTGATGTTTCCCTGACCATCCCTAAAAACATGTGAAAATTGATACATGCGACTTTTAAACCTATAATCGCGTACATAGGCGGGTTTGACATCTAAAACCGTGTACATCGGGATGTGTACAAAAATCCAAATCCTTTTGGAGTTTTCCTTGACATGGATACGACTCACTTAACTCCCAACCTTCCATATGCCTTGAGATTGCTCGGATTTGACCTTTCATTACCCCTTTGAAAAGCTATATAAGGAACTCCTTGGTACATTGAAGGCATAAGAGAGAATTGAGAGCAAAGAAACTATAGTCCATTCTTGCCGGAACTTATGCTTGAGTCTGCATCCCTTTGTCCCTTGGAGCACTTTTGTGTTCTTCCCAAGCTTTCCTTTTGCTTGTGAGCTTGCTATCGAGAGATGGAGGATTGAAGTGGTGGAGGCCCAAGTGGGGGATTCAGTTTCTCTAGTTTGCAGACGTGCCGACAGAGGTTGTATCTTGTAATCTCTGATTTATATTAATAGAAATATATTTTCCTGTCCAATAATGTGTGTTTGAATGAATATTTTATCCATGGGATTATGTCAAATGCTTATACAGTATTGATTATATATGCTAGAATAGATCTAACACCATGATATATAGAATACTTGTATTGTTTACTTGTTGTTGAGGAAGTAATCTATCAATTCAATCTAATTTGGAAAGCTCAGCAGGGATCTACTTCAACCGTCTGGAATAAGGGATGAGGTCCGATCCTTTAGTGTTAGACATTTAATTTCTATTGCATATTGGAAAGGATTGATTTCTGGAGTCAAGCTGTCTGTTGTGGTACCCCAAGCCATAAGAATTTCTCTCCATAACAGAATTGGCGACTCCGCTGGGGAGTTCCTAGTAGTTGTCCTTTGGGGGTTGTTATATCGGCATTCAATGAATTTGAATTGCTCTTTCTCTCTTCTTTCTGTGTCAGGTATGGGGGCATATTTTCCTGGTAGTGTCTGATTGGTGTGAAGTTTGTCTCAGCCTGTCTGTTTGCCTTGATTGTATGCACCTTTCTTCCTATAGGCGAGTTTTTAACTCTCAGTCATGTATACACGCGGGTTTCTCTGCGATTTACACATATACACGTGGGTTTACTGTGAACAGTCATGTATGCCCTTAGTTTTGCCTTTTTGTGGAAGTTAAATGGTTGCTGGGTGAAGTTTGATGTTTTTTTGAGTCTCCTTTGGCACCACCTGAGTCTGTTTATACATATGTTTCTGACCAGAGACTTTTTTTTAGGCTAAATTTTTTTTTAAAAGAAGGTTCTTGTCATGGCATTTTCGATTTTTTGTTTGAGATTAGTGCATTAGATTTATTTTACCTTAGTGCTTTGCTTGAGTGCTGTTTGAGTGTGCTTGTAAGGTCTGGGGGTTGTGGAATCATTCTTTTGCTTTTTGCATCTCATTTTTTTTCAAACAATCCAAAAATATTTGCTTATCATCATGCATTGCATTTTGCATTTTGCATTGTACTTGCACTAGATTTGCTTTGGAGTATTAGTTAGGACTTCATATAGGAAAGTTTGCATTCATCATTTGAAGAAAAATTGTGCATTTCATGTAGTAGCATACGCTTTTTTCATGGACACAATGCATTTGCATTGATTGTTAGGTGTGCATTTTACTTCATGTTGTGTCATAACACCATTAGTTACATAGCCATATCCCTCTTTTGAGTAATAAAGCCAATTAAAATCAACGCTTAAATTAAAATGAACTACACTCTTTTCCTTTATAGGGTGCATCAATAAGCTTAGGTTTTAGGATCTTGGAATAGTTCATTGTGAGTAAATTCTCCAAGATCACTAAACGACAATATGTATGTGTCTGTCCAGGTGAGTGTGTGAAATCCTTGGTATAACTAGTGTTTCTCAGGATCCTCCTCTCAAAAGGGAGTTAAGCATGAGGTAGTGTGAGAAATTATTGATTAGGATGACCCCTAGTCATAACTAAGTAGCATCGAAGTTATTTCCATGATTGTATTCATATCTGGGGGCTCTTACGAGAGTTTCGGGCTTTTCTACCCTACCCATATGGTCAATCCCGCCTGTGACTGTCCGTCTGAGCATTGATTATATTGAGGTGACCTTAGTGGCCTTACCTAGGATATCGAGGGGGTACTTTGCAGGCGTTAATCTGCGAGTGTCCCAGCCAGGCTGGGGTCGAACAACACAGTCACTTTACGCATTGAAGCTGAGGGCCACAATAATTGGTTACGTACCTCCGCTTGTTGTGTATGGAAGTCTCAAGCCTCTCCTAGGTGAGACATACCTGATTCATTCAGGAGCTCACTTATCCTGCCCTTGATTGCTTGCATTTGGCTTTAGATTTTATTAGTGATTTCTCTGTGCACGATAGCTTGCCTAGGGTTTGCATAAATAGAGAGTCTTTTCTATTTTTGAGTCATTGTGGATTCAGGTATGGTTCCTTGCCATTCTCATCATTTAGCAGGACTTCCTCCTTCTACATCTCCTCCTCCTCTGGAAGAGAGACCTAGATAGTCCAGGAGGACTACTTTGCACATTGATTCACACACCATGGGAGACCATATAGAAGGTATTCCTGAACCACCTTCTCCCATTCGTGTAGACGATGGGGAGTTAACTCCTACTTACAATCCTTCACCCGACTTGGATGAGTTAGGTCCTATGATTTCTGAGATAGGAACCTTTGATGATAGACCTACTCACTCTAGGGTTGATTCCCCATTGACGCGTTACCGGTATGGAATGCCGGAGGATGCCGAGACTCGTTTTCAACCCACCATCACTAGCTATGGTAGTTATGTTATGTTTGGTTTTCCCACACATGATTTGGCATTTCATGTTGAATCTAACTTTGAGCCTAACACTATGCCTGGGGGCATTCTCATTCTTTACCATGCAGAGAGGTTTGGGAGCACTAGTCACATTGCACCTTCCATACCAGTGGTGGAAGTTACATCACATATTCCTCCTAGGTCTAGGGTTAGTGATCTGATTAGGATACCAGATATGAGTCGAGTGACCATAGGGAATAGTACGTACTTGATCACTCAGATCCCTTCGTCCTCTATCCCTAGTTCTTCAAATGTCCACCCTCCACCTCATTCACGTGGTCCTTTGGGCCGAAACGTTGCTATGATTTATGTCCGTACTGCGGTTACTAGACTGGTTGTGTCTCATCTTCATGTACTGCATATTTTTTCGGGAGGTCATGCTCATACTTCTAGAGGTCACATTCCTACTTCCGAAGTGTATATTCCTACCTCCGGAGCATACGTTCCTACTTACGGAGTGTCTCATGGGACATGTCATGCGATGACTTATGGACCCTATTATGGGATGCAATATGGATAGGGTTCTTCACCTTATAGAGGCGGGTATCAACAACCTGCTTATTCTCTGAACTACGGCTTTGTACCTCCTAATAGTCAAGGTCAACCACACTATGGTGCTTCCACACCACCCTATATAGGTCAAACAGGAGGAGGGCACTATGGCCATGGCCATGGTGGTAATCAAACCTATATGAATCAGGGACCAGTCCATAGACCTCATCATCCTAGGCTTCCTTTCTTCACGATGTTGAATCTTCCTGACTTGTCAAGATTGACGAATCATCCTATAGCTCATGACCCAGCTTGGCTGGCTGTCCCTACTAATCTTCCCTCGGACATACCTAAGTTCGAGGGCAAACCGGGAGAGGATCCAAGAGAACACATTACTACATTTCACCTACGGTGCTCTTTGAATTCCTTCCATCAGGACTCAATCCATTTGAGACTATTTCAATGCACCCTTACAGGGCCTGCCGCGAAATGGTATATAGAGTTACCTAGGGGAGCTTTCACTTTGTTCGATGACCTTGTGATTAATTTTCTTAATCACTTCCAACTACCAATTCACTATGACCTTGGTACTGAACTCTTGTTGACATTTCAGCAGGATAAAGCCACACATATCTTGGATAATATTCAAGAGTGGCGTAGACGGAAGAGGTTAATTAAAGCCTTTATACCACCGAAATTCCTCCTCGAATGGTTCCTTAAGTTGTTATTGTCGTATATAGTGAAGGATGTTTCTACATATGGAGTGTAGAATGAGGAACAAGCGATTTTTAGGGCGCAAGAAATGGACTTGATTTATGCTCAGTCTGGTTTGTTATATGATATTATTCCCAACACTCCACGTTCTAGTTTCGACCCCAAAGTCAAACCTGGACCACATGTCAATGGCATTGTGGGTTGTGCAAGTGCGAAACCTGCAGATTCGGTTGCAAAACAAGTTAGTCAATTGTCAATCAATCAATCTGCTTTGGGACAAGCTATGGATTTGTCTCAAACCGCCCAAACGATGAGTGTGCTTTCAGTACAATCGTCGAACCAGAAGGGTAACCAGCATCCCGGATAGAATCGAAAAAAGGTTAAGAATAATTGTAAGGGTGGGAATAAGAATGAGAATGCTAATAATAATGACAAGAAAAACCGTAATGCTGGGGGGGACAAGCAAGCTAAACGTAAGGTTAAGTTCCCTTGTAATTTGTGTAAGGACGATCACCTCACTTACTTGTGCCCTCGTATTGATGAACCTTCTAGGTTCTTGGCACAGGGCCCAACTATGCTAACTAACCCTTTACCACACAATAGAAATATGAACTCGAAGTCCCATGACCACTCTGGTGGTGATCAAGATCCTCCAGAGGGTAGTGGTTGTGGTTGCATTAACATGGTCCATGCTGCAAAAGATGTGACTCATGTGAAATATTATGGTTCATCACAACCCAGCCTAGGAAAAGAACCTGATCCACCAGGGTCTCCTTTGTGTATTGAGAAACATGTGGATAAAACTAAAGCTACATCTCGCATTCCTAAGGGAGTCCTTAAGCGTTCGGGGCATAATCCAAATGCTCGTGCCACCCAAAACTATTCAATTGTCGAGGATTTGGGCCACACTCCTTGTGCGATGTCTGCATTGGAAGTGCTTCAGAGTTGTCCTTTGCAAAGGAAGGCATTTCTTTCTTCCCTTGGTGTGAACGATGATGATTCTTCCTCCATGATTAAATTTGAAACCGTAGGACTTCAGCCTCGCTTGCCTTACTATGTGTCTCTTTTGATTCACGTAGAATGTGTTAATATGATCATCAAGCACACTGTGATTGATGAAGGCGCTGCTGCTTCTGTGATGCCTTTATCGTGTTGGAATGGTTTAGGTTCCCCTGAGCTATCAATCAACGACCATGTTAACTACGTTCGATGGGAGATTTTTTAAGCCGCACGACATCCTTCCTTCCCTTAAGGTCCATTTGGGAGGAAAGACCGTTGTGATAGAGGTCGAGGTGGTTTATGCGCCCCTTGACTACAATCTCTTGCTAGGTAGGAATTGGATGTACAGTATGCAAGCCGTTGCTTCTTCCCTATTTCATGTTGTATGCTTTCCACACAATGGGAAGATAGTCACGATTGATCAAATGAAATTCAAGAATCCATCTGTTACCGCATCTTTGGGAGCTTTGATCCCGATCGTTGAGCACTCTCAGCCGGCAACTGGGAGTGTGGGTGTAGGCACGTATCCATCCCTCATGGGAAGCTTTAGTAGTGTTGCATCGATTCTTATGATAGGTTCTAGTTTCGGTGAGGCTTCGACATCTATGAGATCGGTGTCTTTTTGCATGAGTCATATGGAAGATCCTTGGATTCTTCCTACAATGAGTGCTCCGAGTGAGCCCATTGTGATAGAAATGCTGCTTCCTGCAACTATGATAGCTTATCAAGCTAATCTTGAGTGTGTTGCAGAGCCCAGTCCTTCCTCTTCGTGGATGGAGGAGGAGGACCCTTATGTGCTTCCAACATGGGCAGTACAGTCTTCTCATGCGCGTGACTGCCTTGATACGGTTTTCCCTTCAGATGAAGTGATTATTGAGGCTATGTCAGGAGTTAAGCCACCATGGGAGGAACTCCATCATAGATCTTACTTTCTTCCTAAGCTTGACCGCTTGGAGCATGAGGAATTTAGGGCATTTCTTAGTGTGAGAGTTGGTAGTCCTATGGTTTCGTTAAGCTCTCTTGGTCAGTTGGCTGATGGAAACATGGCAAACATATCTTCAATGATTCCTATCAATATCTCTCGCGATCCTGGTAGGATAGAGAATGTCTATATTAGGGTGGAATGTTCCCATGCTAAGATTCTAGAATACACCGAGCTATTTAAAGAATTCCGTGATATCTTTGCTTGGTATTACGATGAAATGCCAGGTATCAACCCTCGTATTGTCGAGCATGAGATTAAGACTTACCCCAACACTAATCCTATTCGAAAACGGTTGCGTGTAGTGAATCCGAGGAAAGTGCCCGCGATTAAGGAAGAGATAGAAAAGCTGTTGAAAGCCAGTTTTATCTATCCCATTCCCTTAACGGAGTGGGTTTCAAACCCCGTTCCAGTGGATAAGAAGCAGGGAGAGATCTGCATATGTACCGATTTCCATGATTTAAATTGTGCCTGTCTTAAATATAATTTCCCCACACCATTTATTGATCAGATTTTGGATGAGTGTGCGGGGAGCGAGGTTTTTTCCTTTATGGACGGCTTTTTCAGGTATAATCAGATGCAGATTAAACCTGAGGACCAACATAAGACCACATTTATTTGTCCTTGGGGAACTTTTGCATATCAGAAAATTCCTTTCGGCCTTAAAAATGCTGGAGCTACATTTCAGCGGGCGATGACCTTGATCTTCCATGATCTCAAGTCGATCATCGAAGTATTTTTGGATGACCTTGCTGCTCATTCTCGTATGAGGATGCATCATCCCTATCACTTGAGATTGGTATTCGAAAGATGCTGACACTATTTGGTTAGATTAAATCCTCATAAGTGCATCTTTTGTGTGAATTCAGGTCGTTTGTTAGGATTCATCATTTCTAAAGAGGGCATAAGAGTCGACCCTTTGAAGGTTGAGGAAATACTTCAGTGGTCTCTTCCGAAGAATATTCATCATCTTCAGTGTTTGCAAAGCATGGCAAACTTCTTACGAAGATTTGTTGTCAACTTTGCCAATTTGAATAGAGGCTTCATGCGTCTCTGTAAGAAGGACACCCCCTTTTGTTGGGATGAGTGAGCCCATGAGTCCTTTGATGCACTCAAGTGATCCCTAGCATCAGCCCTGGTGATTAGTCCCCCGGAATATAGACGTGATTTTCTATTATATATGGCCGCGTCCTTAGAGACAATTGGTATGGTTTTGGTTCAAGAGGATGAGGAGATCCAAGAGCATGTCATATACTATCTGAGCTGGAACCTTATTGACGTAGAGATTCGTTACTCTCATGTCAAGAAGCTTGCTTTAGCTACCGTACATGCGGTTCAGCGGTTGAGACATTATATTCTCCTTCTCTAGACCTTGGTTGTAGCCCATGTCAATCCATTTCAATTCATCCTCACTCGAAGGATGATTGGGGGAAATTATAATAAATGGATTGTCATTCTACAAGAATTCGATCTCGAATTTGTTTCGGAAAAATCAAATAAGTCTTTAATTTTTGTAGAGCTTATATCGGATTTCCTGAGCGAGGTCGAGGAGTTGGTTTGTGAAGATACGTTTGTCGATGAACACATCTTTTTAATCTCAACTTTAGACCCATGGTATGGGGATATCATAATATATTTATAAACATTGAAGACCCCTACTCACCTCTCACGAGATGAACAATGACGATTAAATCACGTGTCTAAGAACTACCTCATAGTGGATAACAATTTGTACCACCATGGGGTGGATTCCATTTTACGACGTTGTTTAACTTGCGAAGAGGCAGAGGTAGTGCTAAATGATTTTCACGGAGGGGCATGTGGTGGTCATTTATCTAGGATTTCTACAGCTCAAAAGATATTAAGAGCAGGTTATTTCTAGCCGTCGATCTTTAAATATTGTGTAGATGCGGTCAAGAGGTGCCACCCTTGCCAGGTGTTCACACATAATATGCGCTTGAAACCTGCCCCGTTACATCCCATTATCACCGTCGGTCCCTTCACTAAGTGGGGGCTCGATTTTATGGATTGCAACCCAGCTTCGACTGGGGGGCACCATCATATTATAGTGGCTGTTGATTACTTCATGAAATGGGCTGAGGCTATGCCTATAGTTAAATCTGATGGTAAGATAGCCACCCACTTCGTATTCAACCAAATTATTACTCGGTTCAAAATTCCGAAAGAGCTTGTCACTGACCATGGCTCTCACTTTCAGAATCGTATGATGGAAGAGTTGGCATCAAAGTTAGGGTACAAGCAAGAGAATTCCTCCTCTTACTACCCTCAAGTGAATGGACAGATAGAAGCAGTGAATAAATCACTCAAATCCATTCTCTAATGAACCATCACACAAAGCAAGAATAATTGGCACATCATGTTATATCCTGCTTTGTGGGCATATAAAACCGATGTTAAGGTTGCCACAAGTTTTTCTTCATATCAGCTTGTACATGGAGTGGAGTTGATATTTCCAGTTGAATGTGATATTCCTTCTTTGAAGCTAGTAGTAGAACTCTTACAAGACACTTCACCATTAGAGGAGCATTTGGTCCACCTTGAGCAACTTGATGAGCAGCGTTGAGATGCCTTGGTGGCTCTAGAAGTCAATAAACATCGCGTAAAGGTCTAGTACGATAAGTCTGTTCGTCCAAGGAGGTTTAGTGAGGGAGACTTGGTCCTTTTGTGGGATCAACCGAAAGAACCCTTGGGTGCAGGGAAATTTAATCCTATGTAGCGTGGTCCTTACATGGTCAAATGGGTCTTAGAGAAGGGTGCTTATGAGTTAGTGGATTACGAAGGAATGGCCTTGGCAGAGCCTAGAAATGGGCTCCATCTCAAGAAGTATTATGCATGATTTTCATCCAAGGCTGGTTATTGTATATTATTGTACAGTTTTGTATAGTTAGGTATTTTTCTTATAGTGATCAGGTTTGTGATTAGTTTTCGTTTCTTTTGGAAGATGTCAATGGAATCTTCCACCTACATAGGATTCATGGATGGTGCGAGCTATCACACTCAACACTCAGCCTCTACTGCTTGGGTGATTTATACTCCTATGGGTCAGGTACTGTCTTCAAGAGGCATATGTCTGCGGCCATTTTCCAACAATGTTGCTGAATATAGTGTTGTTATTGAGCTTCTACGGGATGCCATTTCACATGGAATTCTCTCTCTTGAGGTACGTCTTGATTCGGAGTTGTAGTGTCACAGCTTAATGGTTTGTACCATGTTAGAGATCTGACGTTATTAAGAAGATTCTTACGTGTGAGATTATTAGAACGGAAATTTGACAGTATAACATACATACACATTCCAAAAAGTAATAATCGAGTTGTTGACTCATATGCTAACTACGTGTTAGATTGGCATTTGTTTCATTCACATTAAATTAATTACAAACACAATTTTTACACATGTAAATAAATAAACTGGTCACCATAAAATTGTATATAACATCCAAAATCTGGTAATACATAGTTTCATGATACAAAATTGGGGCTCTCAAGCCACCGACATATAATACACAGTAGTACAAAATGTATACACTCCCAGGTATCTAATCTTGTGGAGGAGGAGGAGGGTTGTGATCATGGAAGGTCACTACGGCTCTAGCTAGCTGTCAGAATAATCGCACCCATGCACGTGGTACCCCCACCACCTGCTGCTGCATAGCCTCAGGCAAGTCCTCGACTTGCGCCATGGGAACTCTATGTGTCAGTCTCACAAAATTGGTATGAATGCTCTGGAGCATCCACTCCACATCCACACCCGTGATGTCATCTATATTCCACTCCGTCTATGATGAGGGAAGCCTTCCAGCCATCGTGGTCCCACATCTGCACACAAATGGTAGATGTCACTATGTATTGTCACGCAAAAATATGTCTTTTGATTCCATATAATCAGAAAACACCAAAAAAAAATTAAATAACTCAAAAATTAGAAAGAGAGGGTCGAGATTCGTTACCTATATCACCATATGCCGATCCTGGTGGTAGCGGCATGTCCGGGTCCCCCCGAAAGTCTATCCCTGCATAGGGGTAGTCATCGATGGCAACTATCTGTCGTCGCCACCATGGAAAGAAGTCAGCTGTATAAGGTTTGGCCACCCTGCCACCCCACATCCTGCGCATCGCATCTGCCCAATGTTGTTGGGCTGGATCTCGAACCTCGTGAAGAGGAACGTCCACTTTGGGGCTCAATCCTAGAACATGCTCGAAGAAAAATGTGCTCAAAATACTGCTGAACCCGAAGTTCCGCACTCTTCCTGCCTTACACTTATTGAGCTGATGTTTCATGTTGCTCAGTAGTGTAGTGCTCTAGTCATAAATTGTGGGTCTCATGCACTCCATTGCATAGAACATCAGAGACCGTGAGGCCTGGTGGAGTGATTCCAAGCCTGCTATCTTGCCCAATGTCAATAGTATGGCCTTTAGGCCTAGCACCTGTATAGCGTTGGTAGGGACCTGACTCCCTACCTTCTCTGTATCTGGATAGCAGTACACCACAATTTACTCGTCGATAGTCAGGCCACCTCCTGGCCCACCATGAGAATGAAGGTTCACCACTTCCCCTCGTCTAGATAGCCCTGTAATGAAGTATATGTCCTCCACCTATATAGTGGGGGACATCCCATCTATCTGGAAGGACTCCGAGTCTGGATCCCAGTAATCCACCAGCATCTGTAATAGTCTTGGTTTGGCCCTCAAACCACCAAGACACCAAAACTTGTAGAGTCCACATGCATGTAGAGTTTGTTGAGCCATTAGATCGGCCCTTACTGCTTCCTCTACCTCACCATGTTCACTCTCTCTCCACTCTAGGACCATCCTACACAAGAATTTTCACATTTTTCCATTAGATTATTGAAAAAACCTTATGCGCAGCCTCATACGCTACTGTTCTCAAAACAACCGCGTATGTATGCGGCTTTGGGGGCATTTTCTGCGTATAGCCAGCCCTATACGCGAAAAAAACCCTTGATTTCGGCGTGGGCCGCAGCGCTCTTTTTAGTTTGGCCTAGAAAGCTTAATTGACCATGGAATTTGATAAAAATTACATTGAAATGGAAGAGAAGAGCATGGGTAAATACTTGGAAGAAACGGTAGTGGATTCCACTGGCTGGATCTCTTGGAATTCGCTGTTGAAAATCTGAGCTCAAATGGGTAAAAGTTTCAAATGTTTTATAATATTTTGAACTGTTTACTATTTATAGAATTTTTTCAAATATTTGAAAAGTTTTACCCCCTTTCCTATAGTTTCAACATTTTCTAACCATTTTGGACCGTTTTTGACATAATTCATGATGTAGAGGACCCTTTTCAGTACCGTTTCAGTGGTTGGATTGACCTGTTCGTGCTGATCTCAGGTATCATATCTAAACTTTCATATAGGTTAGGTTTCATCACCATTTGCATTTTGAATGACCTTATTACCATCTCATCATGACCTTAGGTATGAACTCACTCTATTATGTCACGGAACCTTCTTGCTGTTTTAGAAGTGGCATGATATGAGTGGTAGATCTTCACCTTACATGGGTACCCTAGTTAGTGCCTTATTTGCATTTGGTGCCCATGCCGACATTTTCTCCTTTAGGGTGTGGGAGTCCATTGTATAGTACCACCATGACATTTTGCAAGAGCCTCATACTCCTCTTGATCTTTTGCTGGCCTATTTTTCTCAGGACTCCCTCATGTCAAGTTGTGAATGCATTATCATGAGCTTTTCCTGCCTTATTGAGATTTATTCCGACTCTCTTGACATTGCGTTTCAGCCATATAGCTCGAGATTGTCTCATGTCTATCCATGCAGAGCCATTTTTTATATCCTTCGCAGCTTGTTTCCCTTTTTACCGGGAGGGGATTTTCCCCTGAGTGTCGATATCCTACACATGTATCCTTGCATTGAGCATAGGTATGTTCCACTACTTGGAACTAGCTTGTTTTCCCTTATGACACTCGTCTCCTCCTAGTCTGTAACTATAAATCCATTTTATTCTTTTTCAAGCTTTTTAAATAATTGAAAAAGTCAAAAAAAAATCAAAAAACCAAAAATCCGGACAAGGAAAGATGTTATCTTTGGTAGCTGTCAAGTTGTGTCGCCTTCAAATAGAGCACTGTATATCATATCCATTGGTTGGGTTTATAGTTTGACTTTAGGAGCTGCACTCGTTTATATGAGTTTATCTCCACCGACTGGTTAAGCTTCCAGTCCCTATGGAGCCTCTGTTGATACTCCTGTGTCGTAGAGATGTCTCAGTTTGTATATCAAGTCTATGCTACCGTTATTCAGTCACCATATGCCATTATGCTCTTGTTAGAAGGAAGTTGAAGCCTGATTCGGCCATTCCTCAGTTATTTTGAGTTTGCATGTCGGCCATTCCCAGTACAGTTACTGGTTTGTGCACCTTATGATCGAGTCCTTCCACATCATACAACTTTGCTAAGTACCTCATGTTGGATGATGGGGGATGCCTTAATGCCCTCCTTCTAGCATATTTCGTCCCATCGACTTTAGATCATTTATTCTGGGATTGGAATCTAGAGTCATTTTGAGTGCCTTGAGACTTGCAGTCATGAATGGCAGGTTCTCTTACCATCGACAGTATTTGGGAATACATCAATGTCCCCTTATCGATGGATCCTCTCAAGTGTTCCACCTCAACACATTTATTCACACTTTTTAGTTTGCACTCTAGTACCTTGATTCCCATTTTCATTATCGGTGGGTGATCTCGCATCTGTTAATGGTATACATCCATGACCGGTAATCAGACAATGGACTACTATGTTCGACCTCGACACCTCTATTCACATAGTAGGACATGTACTCATAGCTGTTTTTGTAGAAGACCTTCCAAATTGGTGGCATCTCTTATATGCTACCTCCTTGATCGTGCCAGTGTTCATGATATTTTAGCTCTCGTGACTTGATTCCAGTATATGTCAGATATTTCCAGCCACTATGGAGATCTTGATCTGTTATATATCTTTAGCCACTATGGAGATCATGGTCCTTTGTATATCTTCATCATGGAGATTATGATCTATGTATATTGTATGTGGTGATGATCACTTATGTGATATCTTGTATCATGCCTATTCATGGCCATTGTACTCTTATGTATCCAGGGCTGCTATATGTATTTGCAGTTATGTGTAGAGTTGTATTATTGTACTATGCTGATTGGGTGGCTGGTCTTCCATTTGGGATCCTTCATCACTCCACTTCTGGGATGGACTTATAATGTATTTCGGCCATCGTATGACCCCTCTGACCTCACACATTAGGGGGCATCTGTTATAGCTGATTTAACCACTCCAGGTGAATCACACTTTGTATGGCCTTCCCCTGTCCCACTGCAGACTCCTTAGACCCCTTGGGCCATTTTTTGTCCTTTGATGTTTCCCTGACCATCCCTAAAAACATGTGAAAAGTGATACACATGACTTTTAAACCTATAATTGCGTACATACGTGAGTTTGACATCCAAAACTGCATACATCGGGATGTGTACAAAAATCCAAATCCTTTTGGAGTTTTCCTTGACATGGATCTGACTCACTTGAATCCTGGCCTTCCATATGCCTTGAGATCACTCGGATTCGACCTTTCATTACCTCTTTGAAAAGATATATAAGGAACTCCTTGGTACATTGAAGGCATAAGAGAGAATTGAGAGCAAAGAAACTATAGTCCATTGTTGGCAGAACTTATGCTTGAGTCTGCATCCCTTCGTCCCTTGGAGCACTTTTGTGTTCTTCCCAAGCTTTCCTTTTGCTTGTGAGCTTGCTATCGAGAGATGGAGGATTGAAGTGGTGGAGGCCCAAGTGGGGGATTCAGTTTCTCTGGTTCGCAAACGTGCCACAGAGGTTGTATCATGTAATATATGATTTATATTAATAGAAATATCTTTTCCTATCCAATAATGTGTGTTTGAATGAATATTTTATCCATGGGATTATGTCAAATGCTTATACATTATTGATTATATATGCTAGAATAGATCTAACACCATGATATATAGAATGCTTGTATTGTTTACTTGTTGTTGAGGAAGTAATCTATCAATTCAAGCTGAAGTTGGAATGCTCAATGGGGATCTAATTCAATCATCCGTAATAAGGTACGAGGTCCGATCCTTTAGTGTTAGACATTTAATTTCTATTGCATATTGGAAAGGATTGATTTTTGGAGTCAAGCTGTCTGTTGCGGTATCCCAAGCCATAGGAATTTCTCTCCGTAACAGGATGCAGACTCAATCATAAGTTCCAACAACAATGGACTATAGTTTCTTTGCTCTCAATTCTCTCTTATGCCTTCAATGTACCAAAGAGTTCCTTATATAGCTTTTCAAAGGGGTAATGAAAGGTCGAATCCAAGTGATCTCACGGCATATGGAAGGCTAGGAGTCAAGTGAGTCGAATCCATGTCAAGGAAAACTCCAAAAGGATTTAGATTTTGTACACATCCCGATGTACATGGTTCTAGTGGCCAAACCCATGTATATACGCGATTAAGGATTTAAAAGTCACGTATATGGATTTACACATGTTTTTAGGGATGGTCTGGGAAACATCAAAGGACAAAAAATGGTCCAAGGGGTCCAAGGAGTCTGCAGAGGGATAGGGAAAAGGCCATACAAGTGTGATTCACCTGGAGTGGTAAAATAAGCTATACCACAGGGTTTTCTTGTAGTGAGAGGTCATCACTGCATTATTATATGTATCATATTTTGCGAGGTCATGAGGCCTGTATTAAGAGGTAGAGGAATCAAAATATTTACCTGAAATTCTGAGATGGGTTCGGGCCTCTACCTTTATATTGCATATGGATATGAGACTGTTTCTGGGTCAACACCCCAGTTTAATTATAATTGAGTCTTTGATTAGTTAAAATATTGTTCTTGGTGCTTCCATCGGTTCAATTATTATATATTGGATCAATTGCTATGGTGTTTAAAGGAACTTAGCCTAGTGAAGCTATGTCAACTGGTGAAGCTAGACATTCGACGGTCACATGAGATCATGGATATAGTTATATTGAAGTTATAAAAGCATCTCAGACGTATGGGACTTGCAAGAACTCTTACATTGTCGAAATATCAACAACTAGCTATGATGCTTCTAGCTAGGTATCGATATGGTACAGGTACTAGTACCTAATTCGTAATTGACTTAGGAACCTAATTTTCCTTTGGCACAAACTTAACCCAGTTTGCTTCAATGGTGCAACGGGGATAAAGATGGTCAAGATAAAATTCGTGCAATTGCTTTGTTGGATATCTGAAGATCGAGGTGCATGGCACCGATATTACTAATAAAAGGTATACAATTTACAAAATTTACACTTCATTGTCAAATTTGAAATTTTCCATGACACAATTAAAAATGCCTAATTCATATTCTTCTAGCTAGTCATTTTTTATGTCGTGACTAAATTAGTCGTTTATGTTAGTCATTTTTAACACTAACACTTATTATCTAGTCATATTTGTTAACTGGAGACTAAATTAGTCATTAATTTTAGTCATTTATAGTTGGGTCAATCAAACTTGCTCATATTTAGTAGTAAATCACTTGAAAAACCTGTGGTGACTAGAATTTTTAGTGACCTAGTAGCTAATTCCTCATTTTGTACTAGTGTTAATACGGGCATCAGTTATCCCCTTTAAAACACTTAGCCATTTTTTCTTTGTCTTTAGTTTGCAAAATAACATTTTTCTTCTATTTTCATATGTTGATATTTTCCTTATCTGGTCACCATAAGAAAAGCCAAGAGCATGTCTAGATATCCATTTCAAAAATGAACGGGACCATATTATCTGATGAATTTTATAATCAAAGGAACACCCCCTTTTGGGCATTTCCAAGTGGTCTCTCAAACTCTTTGTCTAACACTTAACCAGTTCTTTTCAAACCCTAGGTCACTAAGGTGATTTCATTTTTCCTTCAAATTTGGCAAGTGAGATTCCCAATGGGTAGAGTTCAACAAGGTGAATCTAGAAATCATTAGAGGAAATTTGGGGTCTAAAATGGGCCTTATAAGAAAACACGCCAAGAATAAATTTTGTGAGTTGGAATTCAAGAACCAATAGAATTTCAATAAAATGAGTCAATCATAATGGTTGAATTGACATATCTGTCATAAAAGAAAAATACTTTTCTTGTTCGTATTTTCGACATATCTCCCTGTGTTTTTACTCAAATTCCAGGTGGGAGAGATCATTGGACGCGAAATTTAATTCCACATCCAATGAGTACCCACACTGCATACATTTGATGGACCCTGCTACCCCAAAATAAGATCTTGTTTTGGGGCAGCGGGGTCTATCAAAAGTATGCAGTGTGGGTACTCATTGGATGTAGAATAAAATTCCACATCCAACAAGCTCTCCTTCCTAAAATTTGAGTAAAACCACATGGAGATATGTCGAAAAT
Source organism: Pseudotsuga menziesii (assembly GCA_001517045.1). Taxonomy (NCBI): domain Eukaryota; kingdom Viridiplantae; phylum Streptophyta; class Pinopsida; order Pinales; family Pinaceae; genus Pseudotsuga; species Pseudotsuga menziesii. The sequence goes on from LPNX010855481.1 coordinate 90,868, forward strand.
ACGAACAAGAAAAGTAGTTTTCTTCATTCTTTCTCCAAAATTAATAACTATTATTTTATTATTTTAACTATTAGTTTACTATTTTAACTATTATTTTATCATTTTCCTTAGGAGGCCCATTTTAGACCTCAAATTTCCTCTAATGACCACTTTCATCTTCCAGAGCTTCTTTTTCTCTCCTTGGCGGACATTTTTCTAAAGCAATGCAAATATGGATGAGAGGCACTTTTGGTAGATTGATATCTTCTTACTGAAAGAATATTTGGCCAGGATAATTATATGGTTGGATGCACCATACAAGAATATAGAGATCCACACTCCCATAATATTTGTATGATCATCCTATGAGTTGTGGCGGGCATTTCCCTAAGGCCAGTTAGGAAGATTTTACCAATAATTCCATACTTGGACAATTTTTGATCTTCTCCTACACTTGGTCTAATTTTCCTAAACCACATTTTTGGAAGGTCAATAAATTCTTCTTCAGGGTCTCTTTGGACAAGCTGAGACCATGGTTAGTAGACAAAACAATTTTGAAAGTATTTAATTACAACATATTCATTACCAACGCAAGTATAACCAATTGATGGTGTAACAACTAATTTGTGTGAAATATTTGTTTAAAGCACATAGAAATCCAAGATCATCTGACGTTATTGGCATCAAAGCTGAAATTTGAGGTATAGATCCTTTTTATCAATACAATTTCAACATTCTTTTGGAGTATCACCTATAGGTCTTTTGAAGTTTCTCTGGGCACTATTAAATGATTTTACATAATGTAGTTAGCAATCCCATTGCCTACTTTTTAGTTGTTTGTGGTCATTGGTGGTAAATTCCTTTTATTCTAGGACATTAATATCAAACTATATATGAATTGTATCCATCCTTTTTGCTGAAAAGTGAGAAATTGAAGCACTTGTAGAATATTTCAAAATTTCTCCAATATATTATTTTCATTTTGTAAATAAAAGGATTGTATTACTGCATACTCACTTAATTACATTTCAAATAATAGATCTAGAAACCACCTACCTAGTTCTGACAAGCTTTACATTCGTCCCAAAATAGAACCACCCATCCTTAAGAAAAACAACCATATTGTTCATGGAATTCCCCATCCTGATTACATACATAAGCTACCCATAAATAAATCACTATAGGAACCACTAACAGACGACTGAACAAGACATAACAAAACAGCCAGATTGTTCATGTTGTGTCCCATCTCTATTACATACATAAGAGGCCTATAAATCCTATCACTAGTGGAGCCACTAACAATAAACTGAACAAGAAATAACAAGAGCATAAACACAGGGAACTCAAACCCAACCCTAGGTGGACACTCCCCGTGAGGGGCGTTTTATCTGCTTCATATTCTTGGAGGGATCCCTAAAAGTCATGTCGATTCTACAAATGCTGGAAGTCATGTCATAATGCACATCCCTCTGACCTTAGCCTGCTCCATCCTCAAGTGGAAAAATTGAATCCCTATCTTTGTGGCCATGAGGTCTATATTTCTATGCATTAGCCGACAATAGCAGTTGTGACCCTTCCAAACTCTGACAAGTTATTCATCCCCTTGCCATTTTGCAGCAGCGCTAAGCGAAGAGTGTGCTATCAGGTTCATGTTAACCCAATAGAGAATAAACAATATTTCATAGGCCACAAGCCTCCCAACTATATTTTTAGGGTCTACGACCCAAGGTTAAACCTCATGATGCAACTCCTTCATGGGCATAGCCTTAGCTTTGTCCCATAAATAGTCTGCAACTGATTCAATTTCACTACGTGTCGCTAGAGGAACAAAGTCTTTGAAGTAGTCAATAGCCTCTTGCGCTTGTATGTGGGATATACTCACACAACCCTTGTCAAGATTGTCAGCCGAGAGTTTCCCCAACCCCAATATTCCCTTGTGAGAGTGTTTGGAAGCCATGGTGGAGATAGACTCTTCACCAAGCACTAGCGCTTCAGAGCAGAAAACAAAGTCACGATCCCTTTCAATAAAAAAGACATAAAAGAGGTCGGGATACTCCATAGAGGTTGTTGAGCAGAGGGAGGAGCTGCTTTAGAATATAAGGGTGGTGACCACCTCACCATCATAATGGTTTTGTACTCGACCTTTGTCATCCTGGCATCATCCTAGATTGGTGTCCTCTGAGCCTTAAAGACCATATATGTCCTGTCCTGCAAATCTCCCTTATCCATCCCTTCGGGCCTGAAATCGTACTTCCCACCATGTGCTCAGGCGTGGCTAGGATCCTCATCTGCAACTGTAATTCCCAACACAAGATCATGCGTGTCCCAAATATTACACAAATATTATACAAAGATTACCGTCCATGAACTGGATTACACAATGATTTCGCACCCAACTTCTACAATTAACCTGCTTTCTATCTCATTGGCGAAATGGTTAACCGTCAGATCTAGATCGATGGTGGACTTAAATTGGTATAGGGAAGATTTTATAAAGTATCGTGCCAGTCAAGAATTTATTCTATCACGCTAGTTCTCCCAGCAAAATAGTTCTCCATCATTGATCTACAACAAGATCATTTTTAACCTTTGATCTTGTTCATCCTTGCAACGATTAGTTTCCAACTTCACAATAGATTCACCTTTAACTTTCTCTCTATTCAGTCATCACAATTTCTATTTATTAGTTGATCGACTCACCTCTTGATCACCACCATTGACTTGTTAACCAATCTCTCCTACGTCGTGTATCTACCAGACAATGCACAACTAAAAGTGACTTACTGTGTGTAAATGTCAATACTCAAGACATTTTTTTAAATTCAGCTAACCATACATTCAATGTGGTCACAAGATATGATTCAGATGGGAAATTGCTTCCAAACTCAATCAATAAACTCAATTAAGCCAAAAATACAGGCATATGATCTTATCTCACAATGGTCCTTTATCTAAACCTAAATACAATGGATTGATAATTACAAATAGAGACCTCTCTCTCTCTCTCTTTGTGTAAGCTCGAAGAGTATAAACTCTGATCTTGTTCCTCTTGATTGAACCTTCCTCGAGGTAACTAACCTTCAATAAGCTACCTAAAAGCTTCTGCAAGCTAACACGATCTATAACCTAAAGCTAAGTTATCCATCTAAATGACTCAACTGGATTAAATAAAACTCTTACTCTGTTTTCCAGATCCTTCAAAGAAAGAACAAAGTCCTTATTCAACTCTACTATCCTCTATGACTTACTATGATTGATATATGTTATTTTCCAATAATGTACCAAGCAAATCACTTTATTTTTGCGTGTTGTTTTTTTTTCACTTTTGGAAAATTATTGATGAAAATTGTCAAGGATTAGAATGAAGAAGGAATATCTTGCATGTCGATCATTTCTACATCCAGAGTGAGTTATGAGAATCCCATACGTTGGGTAGTTTTCCCTGCATTAAGATTTGGTAAGCATTAACATTTTGTTGACATCATGGTTGTGTAATAGTTAATTTATTTACCACCTTACAAATTGCGTTGGTATCATATGGTATTTGTATAAAATGTAATTTATAATTGTATAAAGGGTAACTGAAAGGATATTTCTACTATTTTTTTTTGCTACATCTTTTAGAATGGGAAACATCTTAACTTTGATTTTGAATTTGGGTGCAGAGAGAAATTAGTGGATTATTCTCTTGCCTCTGGAAAAATCTAAGAGGGAGAAGGGTTTAAATACATTAGGAGTTCTTTGAAAATGGAACACTTCATGTCATTGTCCTTTTGATTAATGGTGGTGTTCATTCACGATTATATCAGTTGTAGGTATTCTATATCTATAAATGCATTATTATGAGTTGTTGATCTTAGAAAACATTATAGATTTATCCATTCTATGCAATTTTTAATCTTTGTATTTATCCATAGTGTAGTTGAATGCTTTTTATATCACCAGACTAGATTGATTTGCGTCTAAATATTTTATAATTGTAGAACCCATTGATCTACTAACATAAATTTCAAGATAAGGCTACTCTTACATGGATCCATCAGGCAACCATCAGAAAATATGCTGATTCTTATCCATGAATAATTGAAATTCAAGTTAGATGTTCACTTCTAGAGTATGTGTATGAACTTCAATGCCAACTTTGTCCTGCAAAACGTTTATGTATTATTGTTTTCTTCATTGAATCAATGCTGCATATGAAACCTTTCAAGTTCATCCAAATTATAAGGTCAAAGCCATTCAGACTACTTTATTAGGTCTCTTGAGTCATAAAAAATGTTAGGATTATTAGTATCTTCTTAGAATTACAAATGATGCAATATTGGTGTTAATATTTCCCCTTTCCCTAATTCTTAAAGGGTTATAGCTGAATGGTAGAGCACCTGCTTTACAAGCAGGCAGTTGAAGGTTCGATTCCTTCATGCCCTAATGATATTTCAATATTGATGTTTTAAATTATGGCTATGAGGGGGGTTCATAACCTCCCCCAATCGTTTGTAAATATTTTTAGGGGGGGGGGTTCGAACCGCATATGTAGGTACCTACGAGAGGGGTTTATAAGCACCCCCAAAGGTTTATAAAGTGTTTTAAGGGGGGTTTTAAATCAGCTCTGTAGGTACCTATGAGGGGGGTTTTGAACCACCTTTGTTGGTACCTATGAGGGGGGTTTTGAACTGCCTGCATAGGTACCTATGAGGGGGTTTTTAAACCACCTATGTCGGTACCTGCAAGGGGGGTTTTGAACATCCTCCATAGGTACCTACAAGGGGGGTTTTGAACCACCTCTATAGGTAACTATGAGGCAGGTTTAAAAACACCCCCATAATTTTATAATAAAGGTTTTTAAGGGTGATTTCTAACCACCCTAGTAGGTACCTATGAGGGGGGTTTATATCCACCCTTAAAAATGACTTTTGGGAGGGGTTTAGAACCGCCCCCAAAACTCACTTTTTGGGGCGGTTTTGATCTCTTTTAGGACCTACCCTAAAAGTCAAAACTTTTAGTGTTGGTGATATTTGGGGCGGTTTTGTAATGACCACCTACAAAGCCAAAACCATCTCCAAATTACTTTTAAGGGGGTTTAGAACCACCACTAAAAGTCAATTTTAGTGGCGGTTCTGACCTCTTCCAATACTGCCCATAAAAGCAAAAAAATTTGGCATCGATGCTATTAGGGGAGGTTTTGTAAAGATTGTCTCCAAAGTCAAAACCACCCCCAAATCACTTTTGGGGGAGGACCAAAACCGCCCCTAAAATTCACTTTAAGGGTGGTTCTGATCTCTTCGAAAACCACCCCTAAAAGAAAATATTTTTGGCGTTGGTGCTATTAGGGTTAGTTTTGTAGAGACCTCCTCTAAAGCTAAAACCACCCCGAAAAGCGTCTTTTGGGGGGGTTTAGAACCTCTGCTAAAAGTCGCTTTTGGAGGGGGTTTAGAACCACCCACAAAAGTCACTTTTGGGGGAGGTTTAGAACTTCCCCTAAAAAACACTTTTGGAGGTGGTTTTGATTTCTTCCAGAACTGTCCCTAAAATTAAAAACTTTTTAACGTAGGTGCTATTAGGGGTAGTTTCGTAAAGACTGTCTCGTAAGACAAACCGGCTCTAAAAGTTACTTTTGGAGGCAGAAGACAATCGCCCCTAAATGTCAAAATTGTTGTAGTGTATACCTAAATTTGATGGAAACCAGGGAGAAGACTCCAAAAATCATGTTATGACTTTCCATATTTGGTGTTCATCAAAATATTTGATGGATGATTCTATACGTTTGATACTTTTCCAACAAACTCTTACTAGGATAGCTGCAAAATGGTATATTGGACAACCACAACATTCTTTTGATAGTTTTACTTCTCTAGCAGTGCCATTTATTACACATTTTCAATTACCAATTAGATATGAAACATGTACATACCTCTTAGCTTCGCTTTACCAGTTGACTTCCACTCACATATTTGATCATATTTAGGAGTGGCGACTCTGACGTAGGTTGATCAAAGATACTATTCCTGATTAATTGTTAAATGTTTGATTTAACAAATCTCTTCTTCCACCCATTTCTAGTGATGTTAGTATGAGATGTGTTGTAACAGAAGAGAAAGAAATTAGTCATGCACAGTACCTAGACTTGTTTTATTCTCATTCTAGAACTTTGTATGATTTATTCTGAATTTTCCTCATCCCACCATAGATTCTTCAATACCTTCCATAGAACCCCTCGCCGATGTAATTGTAGGTTTTGTACAAACACAACCTAAGCTTAAATTAACAAAAAAAAACTCTTTCACCTTCATAATCTAACCATGCTATTTAAAAATCAAAGACTACTTCCACTTCTATTGTTTCCACTAAATTCAATGCATTACAATCTTCAGAATCATCGGTAATAAGGAAAAAGGGAAAAGGAAAATCCAAAAAACCCACGAATCAGCAGGGAGATACCAAAACACAAACTACATATGTTGAATCAAAACACAAGACAAATGGTAAGCTCCCTTTCCTCATATGTGTAGGTGATCACTTTATGAAAGAATGAACTCATCATGAAGATATTAATAATTTTCCTAAAAATACATCCACTCCGGGAGTGTTAACTGACATTTTCCCTACGCTACAACAATTGATTGATCATGAATTCTTGCATGGACCTTCTTATTCTTCTACTACTAAAGAAGTTAAAATGATGTTTAGTAAAATGGTTCACATGACAACTAAATCACCGAGTTATGAATTACCACCAGAGAAAAAGAGTGAAGGCGTTTCTACTTATAAACCTCCCCCTTCCACTCCACCTCTCGCTAATGGTTTCAAATTGAAAAACTCAATTTTGACATAGTATTATGTCCAAAAATGAGTGTTAGCTTTTCATATGCTTAGATAAGACATCAGTATTTCTTTTCATTTTCATAACAAAAGCATATACACAGGATCACTGAAAGAAACATCATCACAAGAACAACACAGATTTATCTTGGGAAAACCCTAAAGGGAAAAACCCAGCAAAAGCTTCCTCAATATAGATGCCCCAAAATGGTAAAAGATAAAACCAGTAGGGAGATCAAAAACCTGATCCCCCTCCTTCTCCAACTACTTCTCTCCTCCAAAAGTGCACTACTCAAGTGAGTGTGTGTGTCTCCAATGAGGAGAGCTACACCTCTATTTATATTCCTCCATTCACTTCAATTAACTCATCTGACATGTAGGCTCGAGTTAATCATGTAGGCTCGAGTTACACATGTAGGCTCAAGTAACCACACTAGGGTGCTAATCACCCACCTTTACAATTAGAGGGGACAACCTCATGACTCTTATTAGTTCTTCCAATTACCAGCATCGGGGTACAAGATAATACAAGTGGTTCTCCTGGTAGGACCATCAGGGACCACAAAAGATACATATAGAATATTCTTTGAAGTTACAATATTTCAACACTCCCCCTTAATGAGAAGGGTATTCTACAACAACATCAACAAAAACAATAGTAGGAGAGAGATAGAGGACATCATCAACATCATTAGGGTAATGCATCTATAAATCATTGGAATCTTTTCAACATCATATAGTCTTCGTATTCAATTTTCAACGACAACAACTCTTTGATCAACATCAGCATCTTTTGACCATTTGATCAGCAAAATCTTCAACACTTTGACCTTTTGATCAGCAACACCTTCAGCAACATCTTCAACAACATCTTCAGCACTTTGACTTTTCGAACAGCAACATCTTCAGCACTTAGACCTTTCAATCAGCAGCAACATCTTCAGCACTTTGACCTTTCGATCAGCAACATCTTTAGCGTTTTGACCTTTCGATCAGCAACAATATCTTCAGCATTTTGATCAGCAACATCTTCAGCACTTTGATATTTCAATTAGCAAGAACATTTTAAAAATTTCGATCAGCAACATCTTCAGCACTTTTATCTTTCAATAAGCAACAACATCTTCAACATTTCGATCAGCAACATCTTCAATACTTTGATCTTTCAATTAGCAACAACTTCTTCAGCATTTTGTTCTTTCGATCAGCAACCTGATCGGTAACATCGTGATCAGCACCATAATCATACTTCAATTCTGAAACAGCATCATCATCATGATATTCTAATCTTTTGATCAGTATGTCGTCATCATCACATACTGATCATTTGATCAGTATGTTATCATCATCATACTCTGATCTTTCAATCAGTACATCATTATCGTCATACTCTAATCAGTACATCATCATCATCATACTCTGATCTTTCGATCAGTACATCATCATCATCATACACTGATCTTTCGATCAGTACGTCATCATCATCATAAAAACATCAACATCATCAAAACATCAACATGATCCTTCCTTTTGGAATTATGGGATTTAGGTCTTTATGAAGTTATCAATGATCCTTCCTTTCGGAATTACGGGATTTAGGTCTTTACAGAGTTACTAATGATCCTTCCTTTAGGAATTATAGGATTTAGGTCTTTACGGAGTTACTAACGATCCTTCCTTTCAGAATTACGGGATCAACACATTTGTGGAACTCAGACAATCCTTCCTATTGGAATTACGGGATCAACACATCTGTGGAACTTAGACAATCCTTCCTATTGGAATTATGGGATCAATTCAATGATCCTTTCTTTTGGAATTATGGGATTTAGGTCTTTATGGAGTTACTAAGGATCCTTCCTTTTGGAATTACGAGATCAACACAGATGTGGAACTCAGACAATCCTTCCTATTGGAATTATAGGATCAACACATCTGTGGAACTCAGACAATCCTTCCTATTGGAATTACGAGATCAATTCAATGATCCTTCCTTTGGAAATTACAAGATTTAGGTCTTTACGGAGTTACTAATGATCCTTCCTTTTGGAATTACAGGATCAACACAGATGTAGAACTCAGACAATTCTTTCCTTTAGGAATTATGGGATCAACACACGTTCTCGAGTACCGAATTCACCGGATCTGTTCTGAACCGAATTTCAAGGATGATACAATCCTACCACATTCACAGGGACTGAGATCTCGGGATAAATTTTGAACTGAGGTTCAGGGATGATGCAATCCTACCACTTTCACGGGGGCCAAGACCTCTGGATACATTTTGAACCGAGGTTCAAGGATGATGCAATCCACCACTTTCACGGGGGCCGAGACCTCCAGATACATTTTGAACCAAGGTTCAGGGATGATGCAATCCACCACTTTCATGGGGGCCGAGACCTTCGTATATATTTTGAACTAAAGTTTAGGGATGATGTAATCCTACCACATTCACGAGGGATGAGACCTCCAGATACATTTTGAACCGAAGTTCAAGGATGATGCAATCCCACCACATTCATGGGGGCTGAGACCTCTGGATACATTTTGAACTAAAGTTCAAGGATGATGCAATCCCACCACATTCACGAAGATATAATTCACTGGAACTATTTTGGACAAATGTCCCAGGATGATACAATCCCTCTTCATTCTCTAGGACTGAGGTCACCGGATCACTTTTGGACAGATGTCCCGGGATGATACAATACCTCTTCATTCTCGAGGACTGAGGTCACCGGATCACTTTAGGGAAGATGCCCAGGGATGATACAATCCCACTGCAACATCACTACTCCCCCTTTCAAGGAAGGTTATTACAAACCTCACCAAGCTTGTCTCGAAAGTGTTCGAACTTTACTCAGGACAGAGGCTTCGTTAGCACATCAGCAACCAAACCATCATCATCTACATCTTTAGTATGTGAATACTGAACTATCACCATATGTATCTCTAGTATGTGAATATTGAAAGCATCATCATCTATATCTTCAGTATAGAAATACTGAAAGCATCATCATCTCTATATTCAGTATAAAAATATGGAATCGCCATCATCTGCATCTACAGTATGTAAATACTGAAACATCATCTATATATTTAGTATGGGAATACTAAAACATCATCATCTGTATATTCAGTATAGAAATACAGAATCACCATCATCTGCATCTACAGTATGTAAATACTGAAACATAATCTATATCTTCAGTATGGGAATACTTAAACATCATCATCTGCATCTTATCTCGTATGTAGAAATAATGGATTTCTATGTGTTACGACAGAACACAGGGTTCTCTATCATCACAACTCTGGTTATCACATAGAATCATTGTAGTATCCATCTTCAGTTCAAAGAGACCTGATATCAGCTTCCGAAGCCATATGGCTTCACAACTTAGCAGAGCAATATGCTATGTATCTTGCTTCAGCTATGCTATGAGAAACATTGGACTATTTCCTGCTAAACCATGAACTCATAGCAGACCCCAAACAAAAGCATCTACCTAATGTGCTTTTCCTGTCTGAGATACTTCCATCCCAATCTGCATCTATGTAGCCATACAATCTATACTCATGGATACCATCATAATATAAACCAAAGTCTATAGTCCCTTTCAAATATCTCATCACATGTTTTGCCGTTACTAGGTGAACCCGTCTTGGTTGAAAAAGATATTGACTTAAGGTGTTCATAGCAAAACAAATTTCTGGTCTGGTATTTGTTAAGTACATCAATGACCCAATGATCTATCTGTAATGAGTCACATCCACTAACTCTGATGAGTCATCAGCTAACAGCTTCAGGTT